>JAMZEH010000015.1:1187500-1325000 GCA_024699665.1 Ostrea denselamellosa
TCAGCTCATGTGAGCAAAAAATTATTTGGAAATTTTTAATGATACATCATTTCAATTCATCTATGCACTATGCCTATTTTACAAAAAAGAAAAATTTAATTAATTTTACATACATATTTGGCATTTTATATTTCATATATACATTGTACAGAAGAAAAACAAAAATACAACAATCACTGTTTGAAATAAACCAACTAAAACAAAGGTAGGATTATACTTCAAAATACTTACAATTTTAAATTACAATTTATTCTAGAAACTGTACTGTTTGTTGGACAGCAACTCAAATATATCGCTTCTAAAAGGCAAAAATAAGTCTTTCAGTTATTCAGTATGTAACAAACAAAGCATAAAATTCAATATTATGTGTCAATATTTAAATTAACCTTCAGTATTCAAGAAACACTGTGTGTCATCTGCAAGGCAGAAAGACACATGGACAAATATGTATTCCGATTTGAAATTTTGATCAGAAATATAAATTGTTATATTTTCTCTTAAATCCAAGTCAAAATTATGGTAGGATGGTTAAGGATAAAAATCAATCGAGTCAAAATATTGGACTTGTCTATTTCACTCCTCTATGATACATGTACAAGTGTATAATAATCGAGCCAAATGTACCAGCTAGTCTAATTTTAATTTGATTGGGATATAAATCATATTTTATTTCTTTAACTGACAAAAAGTTTTAATATTCAAACAAATTAAAATGCCTTATTGAACATGGCTTATTTTTCACTTATTAATGCAATTTTTAAAAATACTTTGATTTGAATTACTTATGAAGTAAATTACAGATGTCAACTCCCAAATTTGTTTCTTCAATGATCTCTTCCACAAAACATGTTTAAAAAATCCATGGTAGTGTGTTTAATTTAGGGTCAGAAGCACAGCAATCTTTATTTGAGGCCAATTACTACAAGTATTCTTTTAAATTTTTAAACCTCCATCAACATTATATGTGATCAGTTACAATTAAGGAGTTACTAATGTATGATGGAAATTCAAGATTCTTTTTACAAGGCTATATGTATAATAAAATAAAACACAAACTGAAAATGTAAAACAGACACTACAAATAGCTTTTCATAGAAGAGAATTTACAAAATCAATTCTGTACTTTAGGTTTATAAAGAAAGCAATATTATATATACATTGTATATAATTTGTGAAGTTGAATAATTCAATAAATACTTGGTGCACACAACGAGTCCTAACTTAGCTAAAACTGGGGGAAAAAAACCTATACGATCATACCAAACTACCTATTCTCCTAAATGTCTAGTATTGTTTCTGACTCAATTTTAATTTCTGAGACTTAAACTGATTATGTTGAGAAATATATATATGTAATCATGAAACAGCTAGCAATGGTTTCTTAATACAGACAAAATATAGTTGATCTATTTAAAAAAAGATGGGGATATTGGATTTACAAAGACAATGAAATGCAGATCATGAGGTCAGAAAGGAAAAAAAATGACAGAAAAACATTAAGGAAACATTTGTCAATTTATTTGAAACCCTGTGTACAGTCAGAAAAGGAAAACTTCTCCAGAATAAGGGTCAACACCAACACAGGGTCACACAGCAAATATACCACCATTGTGAAACAGAATCAGTAGTGGGTAAAACCCCCTCAGTTGGCCAGACAAGCTCGGATCCGGTGTGTTACACTCCTAACGAGACGTCCCAGGTTATTTTGGGGGAAGGTTATTTCATTCCCATTGCAATGCTGCAGCAAATTCTTGGACATTGGCAGGAGGTTATTGCTGTTGTAGCTGCTGTCCAAGCATGTCTGGGAAAGGTCTGGACTGAGTGCGGGCCAGGGTAATGTGGTAGTAGACCACAATCTGGTTGACCAAGGGCAACAACTCAAGCTCAGGACAGATTGATCTGCATCATTGCCTTGTGAAATCATCTAGTAACAGCAAATCAGATAAAGCTCAACTTCAAAGGGATACTGGCTTGGTAGTGAGTGGCCAGACCATCAGGAATCGACTGCACATATTTCACCTACACGCTCAACATCCTTGTGTCATTCCCTGTTTGAGGGATCATCTCATTAGGGCCCGACTCCAAAGATGTCGTCACCATCAATGCTGGGATAATCGCCAATGAAACCATGCAATGTCCTCAGATGAGTGGAGGTTCACTGTGGACTTCCTGGACAGACGCAGGAGTGTTTGGCGCCGACGTAACAAATGTTTCCATGAGGTTAACATCATTAGATATGATCAGTATGGGGTGGATCTGTAATGGTGTGGGGAGGTATCACTGTCGCCTGCAGAACAGACTTGCATGTTGTTGCTGGACGTGTCACAGGGCAGTACTACCAGCACATCTTGGCACCCAATGTTTTGCTGTTTGCACGTCATTATGGCTGCCGTTTCATTTTGCAAGATGACAGTGCCAGATGTCATAGGATCAGGATCATTACAAATTATCTCCAACAGCAGAATATCACCACATTACCATGACCCACACTCAGTCCAGACCTTTCCCCATTCGAGCATGTCTTGGACATGATTGGACAACGGCTACGCCAACGTCAACAACATCCTGCCAATGTCCAAGAACTTGCTGCAGCATTGCAACAGGAATGGAATAATCTTCCCCAAATTGACCTGGGATGTCTCCTTAGGAGTATGACACACCGAATCCGAGCTTGTCTGGCCAACCGAGGTGTGTTTTATGCATCAAAGAGTTTAATTGTGGAACTTTTTACATTTCAACAAAATGTGAATGGGTACCCCAACCTTCATCCTCCAACATATCCACTCAATAAAACTTATTTCCTTTGTAAATGAATTTACTTTATTCAATACTTCCAAATCAGGAAAAAGATTTATATATTTTCACCAAGGAAATGTTATGTTTAGAAAGAAGTTTAAGACACTTGTAATGCACTATATGTACCTTCACACAAACACACACATTATACATTATATATATATATATATATATATATATATATATATATATATATATATAGATTATTGTTTTCTGCCACACTCAACAATTTTTCAGTTATCTGGTGGTGTCCAGATTTTGTAGGTGGAGGAGAGAACACAGATACAATGCACCCGGGAAGAGACCACCGACCTTCTAAAAGTAAACTGGTTGATTATTTGTTTGTTTTACATCCCGTAGAGAATTTTTCACTCATATTGAAACGTCACCAGCTCTAGGTGAAGTACCACAAAATTTAGACCTATGCTTAGCGCTCAGGGCTGTAGCAGTACGGGTTCTTTAACATACCAACGCCTACAGTGACACAGAACCTTCGTTTTTAAGGTCATATCCGAAAGACTCATGATTACTTCTAAATGCTGAGCTTTTGGTGAAGGAGCAATCACTACCTATTTTTCATCTTAGGTTTGACGCGGTCATGGCACGAGCGGGGCTCAAACTCACTACGTCCAGGTTAGGAAGCAAACGCTCTAACCACTGAGCTAACTTTCTCACATATATCGGCACGAGTGAGAATCGAACCCGCACCAACTAGAGGTGAGAGGCTTTGTGATTTTGAGCACAATGCTCTAACCACTCGGCCACGGAGGCCTCATATATATATATATATATATATATATATATATATATATCGAAAACATTAAACGGACTATAATAAATATTTTCTGCATAAATATGGTAAATTGTATGAAATATTTTAGTGTTTAATAAATTTAACACAGTTGCTACGCAACATTAAAATAATGACATTTTGAAATAGAGAATAAACCTATAATATTTTTTTTTACGATAATCAGAATTTTTTTCAAAGTTTGGCAAGCGTCTAAATCTAAGAATGATAACTCTTTCCTATCACTTCTTACTTCAGCTTTATCAGCTGATGTCGTTCTAAAAATAATTTATATACTGCGAAAAGAAATAAATCATAATATACCATGATTTCTGATTAATACTTACATTAAAACTGGAGTTCCTTGTAACACATCCATTTCCGGTAGAAATTCGCCAGGTCTCGGATAGCTTGCGTTGAAGTCTCGGGAGCAACGAGATTAAATATAAATCGGAAGTCCCTGATTTTATATGCTCTACTTAACACCGATAAAGGATATATTCCGAACACATTAGTAGGGGTGTATGAAGTCCAGAGGAATCATCCGAGGATTGCAGATTGTATACTCATATTAAAATAACTCGTTCTTAGAAACATTTGTGAATTCGGTTTACTTCATAGTACAACTTCAAAGTTGTACTTTGTAAGTTGTAAAAGTGAAATCAACAAATTATTTTGCATGCGATAAAAACCTGGACGCGCATACATCTACAATTTACTAGCCCGATCGTTCAAGAATTCCAATAAATTTCTAAATTAGCTTGCCCCACAGGCACGTGCTCTTTACAAACCACTAGCCCAAGTCCATAATTTACTGGCCCCGAGCCATCGATTTTTTTGAGCCCTGAATAATTGAGACCTAAGCTACTATATTTTGTATCCCTTTGCGTAAGTACATGCAAAAATTAGGTAGGTAGAATATTAGATTATTTTGTCCAAACTTTTTTTTTAAAAAGAATGTAAAAAGCGACATTAACTAGAAAACTGACAAGTCAGAATGGACTCCATGATAAATATGAAAATTGACAGGATTCGTCCTCTGTCTAATCCACATTTTATGTATAAAATTTATGACAATATACCCAAGGTAACTTACGTTATCGCGCACTTCTATGGCACAAGCGAAATTTCAGTTTCGGCATAAAAATAACAAACAAATCTTGTAGTCATGACTGCCTAATGATTAGCATTGTTCTAGAGTAGTACTTACGAAAGAAGGATGTGTCGATGTTCTACATATAGACTATTAAGAATAATTATAGAAATCTGCAAGCAAACTATCAAATACCATCAAGCCGTTAATTACAGGATGGACGACTCCAGACACAAAATCCATGCACAATAATGTGTCATTTCTATAAAATATCAGAATAACGAACGTCTGATCTTGAAAAAGGCAGTGTATTTTAAGATCATATGATGTATATTATTGTTACCTCAGTGTGTATCCAAAACTGATAAAGTAAGTTGAACTGTGAATGAACCAAGAAAACAGATGGAGGCATGACCAGTGCCAACGGGAGGTAAAACATCTGAAGTTACAATAACATTTTGTCACATAATATCTTTTCATGATTGTCGAAATATAGTCAAAACATGAACGTTATAAGAATTTATCTGATTCACTTTGTTACGTGTCATCAATACATGGGAACACTGTAATATGAACAAAACAAAAGCAACCAGTATACATTTCACTTCAAGTATAATATAGCACTAAATGAAGCAATGGCACAAACAATGAAAATTGTCAAAATTTCCTCAGGACAGACAAGTTTAAGTATCACATGTTTAAGAGAAATAATTCTTTTAAATAGCTCTACTATGTTTACACTAATAGTAAAACGCTGATAATATAATTCCTCTTTGGACCCTCTCACATTCAAAAGAGCCACAAGGCAAAATCGCATAGTGTATTAAAACTGGTGAATGTAATCCTCGGACTGTTTCCTAATCATTGGATCCGATATTATGTATGTATATATACTGAACGACTTTAAAAGCGCAATATCTGTGGTATACAATAATGTACATATCTAACGTTTTGACAGAACTTTAATGTCTATTGATTTTAAACGTCATTGTTAATATGTGAGGTTAATAAGTCAAGTGGAGTTCGTCCAAAATTTGCTGGGCACCATTACGTTTTGTTCGTCCAAAACTGATACTGGGCACGCCCACACCATTACGCGTAGGCGCCGCGTCATTGACTAACAGTCAATCTGAATGGTCCTTTGGGAGAATGTCCTGCCACTCTTCCAACAATGACTTTTCCAAGTTCTTGTAGAACCTGAGACTAGCGGTTGCGCACACGACTCCCTTATTCGTCCAGATATGATCAATCGAGTTTAAGTCCGTGAGCGTAGCGGACCAATCAAGAAATTTGATGCTCTTCGTTATAACGATCACGTGGGGACCTGGGTTAAAATAGTTCCTTAGTGTCCCTTGCTCGTCGTAAGAGGCGACACTTAAGAGGCGGTACTTCGGATGAAACCGAAAAAACCAAGGCCCCTGTCAAAGCAGGCGTGGCACGATAAAGATCCATCCCTGCTCAAAGACCGTAAGCGCCGAGCATAGACCTAAATCTTGTAGCCCTTCACCGGCGATGATGACGTCTCCACATGAGTGAAAAATTCTCGAGGGGACCGTTAAACAATACACAATCTATCAATCAACCGTTGTATCGTATGCGTGCACACATGTTCTGCTGAAAAATGAATCTATTGCCTTCCCAATACTGTTGTATTAATAATATAGTGACACAAGCAGCGGAATCTCGTCTACATACCGTCTGGCACGTAAGGTCCCATTCACACTGTCCAACTATGAGCGAAGATTTGAGATAACTGCATCTGAGAAAATAACATTACCTACGCTACATGTGTCATGTTCAAGGACACAGTTGTACAATAACATTTATGTACACGATGGTAACTCGAGCTCTGTCGTCAGCATTACCAAGGGTAAACGAGGGCTAGTCGTAGAAGAAGACCCATGTCCAGTTTTTAAGTTGATTCAGCCTCTGTCAGGACGTTTCCACTCTGTAATGTCGATGATGTGCTTTACGTTGTAATCCTTTGTATAGTCTTCTGCAGCAATTTCCATGGTGTTTCAATATTACGCTTACTGTTTTAGGATGAATGGACGTACCATGACCTCCAATGTTTGTCTAGCCTCAGTCACAGCAGCCATAACCATATCCCGTATGTGACATACCGTATGCTTGTTGGCGTGGCGTTGTCACAAACGGTCGACCAAGTCTTGGCCAATCATTTATTAACCATGTCTGACGATACCGTCGCAGCAAACGGCTTATAGTGCAGGGATGAACATTTTTAAAATGTCTTGCTACCTCCCGCTGATTAACGCCTGCGTATAGTACACCAACGGATTGATTTCGCATTTCATTGTTTACACGTGACAAGTTTTTATTTCATGCCCATGTAATCGGAGAGTTTTTAATCGACCCGTCTGTCTGTTTGTTTGCAAAAATTTTAATGTTGGTCATAACATCTGAACGCTTAGTACTAGACATTTCTTTTGGTACCATAATCTTTGACCTCATGACCTTTAACTTAGCGTTTGACTTATTTATGAAAAAAGTTAACCTTGGCCATAGGTTTTGAACGCTTAGTGCTAGGGCTTTTATATTTCACATGCGTATTCTTTCGTGGCAAGACCTTCTTTTATTATATTCATTATTAAAATTTATAAAGCGCACAATTTTACAAACAAACATGCAATCAATGGCGCTGTACATGCAATGATACATAATGAATACACAAGTTTAAAACAATACAAAATTGTCAGTTTATCATCATAGCAAGTGTCCGTAAAAGGAATGATAGGTTAGTTGAAAGCACTTATACAATAAAACGATTTAAGTTGGCTCTCGAAAACATTATAATCACTGATTGTTCTAATATTTGTTGGTAGTTCGTTCAACAATGTAGGTCCTGATATTGCAAACGACCTTGAAGCAAATGTTTTGCGTTTGACAGCAGAAAAATTTCATGGCCATAGGTTTTGAACGCTTAGTGCTAGAGTTTCATATTTCACACGTGTATTCTTTCGTGGCAAGACCTTTCTTTAGGTACCAGAATTATTTTGCTACCCTGGGGCCTCCATGGCCGAGTGGTTAGAGCATCGGGCTCAAAATCACAAGGCCTCTCACCTCTGTCGGCGCGTGTTCGAATCTCGGCCGCGGCGTTATGTGAGCAAGTTTGCCAGTTTACTTGCGGAAGGTCGGTGGTCTCTTCCCAGGTACATTGTATCTGGGTTCTCTCCTCCACCAACAAAAACTGGACGCCACCAGATAACTGAAAAATTGTTAAGTGTGGCGGAAAGCAATAAATAATCAATCAATATTTTGCTACCCTACGGTTGTTTGTTTGCTCTTCGTCCCGCCAATTGATTGATTGCTTGTTTTACGCTCCGTTGAGAATTTTTCACTCAAATTAAGACGTCACCAGCTGTAGGTGAAGTACCACAAAAATTTAGATCTATGCTTAGCGCTCAGGGCCGTAGCAATGGGGGTTCTTTAACGTGACAAAGCCTGTCGCGACACAGTACCTCCATTTTTAAGTCACATTTGAAAGACCCGCAATACTGACTTCTAAATGGCGGGTGTTTGGCGAAGGAAAAATCACTACCTATGTTTACGTCTTAGGTTTGACGCGATTATGTCACGGGCGGGACTCGAACGTATGACCTCCCGATTATGACGTGAACCTCTGCCACTGCGCTACCGCGACAGGTCGTTACCATATGCGAGCATCATTGTTTCACACACACACATCTTGTTTCACAGCTACAGTTGATTTTGCATCTGCAATAACCAGCAGAATTATTTTATCATGACAAACCTTGTTTTACACTTTCATTAATTTTGAATACCGCCTGGAAATTTCCGTTCAATGCTTCTTATATTATGTGATTAATGCACAAGGTTACAAGAGGTAATGGATTTAAAAACCAGGGTAAACCTTGCAGTAAAAATTATAAACAATATTACCTGAAAACGTTATGTAGAAAAAAATGTGTACGTCAGTCTAAATATCGAGAATATCGCTTTTTCACCAAATAACCTCCTCTTGATTAACGTTTCTTGTTTAGAAAATCAAAACGAAAGCCAATAATGATTTTAAACGAGAGTTTGGTACGAAAAATGCCATTGTAACAATTATTTATATAAATCTGAACATACAGTAATACATGTATTTTGTATAACCCATGATATTTCCTCTGCTTTTTTTATTTCGATCTTTTTAGATTTCTTTAACGTATTCAAAATTGAATGAACTGAAATAAGAAAAGTTCACGTAGAGTATAGCACCAAAATGCGATTTACTACAATCTGATTGGGTAATCAGTAACTAGTTTCCAAATACGTGATATACACAATTGTCGCGGAGGTTATTTGGCTTTCCAACAACATATCTACTATTCAGCTGACATTTTAAAAATTTTGAATTTTAGGAATTTCAAACCATGTATTGGCAATTTAGCAGTCTTTTAAGGCTCTATAGGATATGATGTGCATGTCGAAAATGACAAAATTTTGAGAGCGAAAAAACTCCTTACCATATGTACGATATGTACTCTGACGAACACAGCTCCAATGTACAGTTAAGGTATAATAACAAACACTGTAAAAAGGCTCGTGGTTGACTGATTAAATTCTTGCACTCTGCCCAATATGTCGTTACCTTAGATACAAATAAGTTTCATTTTGTTCGAATAACCTTCTATTCTATCAGAAATTCAAACACACAAGAGTTCTAGACATCACGTGAGAACAGAAACGCGGGTAGAAAGTGGTGAACGTTGAGGAACCTATGTAGAAATGAAAATTTCTATCTTTATAACCTTCACTGTACAGAAGATTAGAGGGTGAGTCAATGAGATCCCTAACAGAGCTATAGAACTAGAGGTTGAGGATACGAATGATGGTTTGTTTGATGCGAGATAAAGACATCTTTGTAGTGATCATTGACAAAAATGTAACAAGCATTCTGGGTGTATTGCCGGCAATACAAAGTCTTCTACCGGTAGGATAATTCAGTCAAAAGTAGGTCAAGCAAAACAAAACTCATACTTGATCTATAACTAACTAAGACAAAGCCACATATAAAATTTCAATTAAATTTCTTCATCCAATGCGGAGAAGTGTCCGGAAAACCTCAAGCATTCATCAAGGAGCACAATTCAGTCAAAAGTAGGTCAAGCGTAACGAAACTCATACCTGATCTGTAACTATGCAAGGCAAAGTCATATATAAAATGTTAGTTGAATATCTTAATCCAATGTGGAGAAAAGTCTGGAAAACTGATTCTGAATGACAGGCAGACGGACGAACAGACAGACCGAGAGTATACTAACAGTCCCCTTCGGCATAGCCGGTAGGGGATTAAAAAGCGATACAATAGAAAGACGCAAACAACTTGAGTTGGGGCCGGTAGGGGACATGTATTGCTAAGCAATTAGTTACAGGATGTGAGTTTGAATTTATATTTTATACAATCATTACTTGTACGTGTACTAATATCTAATAAATCTAAATAAGCCTACACCTTACCCATGATATATAACGAAGGATGCAGGACTGGCGAAGCGCAGTGGTAAAGTTATAGTCCTCAGAACTGTGATGGGTTTGGTGAGCGGCCCATATGATGTTCACTTCTGTATAACAAGGAATGGAAAAATGTACTACAAGCTAGGAGAAGTGCTGGGAACACTAGTGAAAAAGTATAATACGAGTACAGTTATAGCATGATTGTGAGGGGTATATGAAGTTTTATTCATTCTCTTAGGTCAATACTTGCACTGGAGATGATTATCGAGGATGGTTTAATATTTTATAAACCGGAATATGTATTGAAAATGTTCCCATCTGTAATAGAATTTTGGACACAGATAAATGCTCTTAACGATTGTGAAGTCACAACGTATGTGAATTAAACCTTCGGATAGGCGTTTCTATGCAATTAAGATCATATGCATTTTATACAGTAAAACTGTCCTTACGCTGTGTGAGTATTCAATGCCTTGACTGCATGCGACATACACTGAATACTTTCGACTTTGACGTCACAATATAATGTCATCCATGCCTTACTCAAACGGACCTAGCGCAAGTGTATATACTATATAATTTAAACGGTTTAGATATATGTGAAAAACCATACCATTTTATTCAATATCTTCACTGCAGCGCAAACATTAGTTCATGGAGTAATTAACGATTCTTAGATTTCAAATATAATGCTCGACAACTGCACAGACCGGAACGATTGAGTAAGATCATACAGTGGTCGCGAAGGCTCAATGGTTAGAGCGTTCGCTTTGTAGCCAGACAGTCGTGGGTTCCATCTCAGGTCGTGCCTTGTCCGCGTCAAACACTAGTCGTAAAATTTGGATATTGATTGCATATACGGCAAACGCTCAGAATTGAAAGTACAAGTTAGACTCGCATGTCTTTCAGAGAAGACCTTAAAATAAAGCCTTGCGTCGTGGTAGACGTGGAACCCTTACTACAATGACCCTCAACACTAGTCTAAATTTGTGACACTTCACCTACTACTAGTGACGTCTCACTCTTAATAAAAGTGGAATTTTCTCAAAGAGACGCAAAACAAAGATCTTGCACAATATTTACGAAGCGATATCATTCATATAATTATTAATATATATTATCCCACCTTATAAAAGGACCGATGAAACATTTCACACGCATGTTCATGCTCTACATTGATTTAGTGTGAAATCGTAAGTAATTTAACTCACCTAATAAGAATGGAATGAATTATTGATTTCTAAATAAAAAACACAAACATGGGTTCAGTGTTTTTATATCCTAATTTGCATTGGAAACCCCATACCTGTGTTCTTAACTTGCATGAGAAAGAATTTCATGCTCATAAACATGCGTCTCTGGTGTTATTGTGTCCAATAATTAAGAATCAGACATGAAGTGATTGAGGAGTTCCAAAGAGATGCCAGCTTTGAAATTGACCCAGTATCCGGTTTTACAAGTTTTTTTGTTTGTTTGTTTGTTGTTTTTTTGTTTTGTTTGTTTTTTTTTTTGTGTTTGTTTGTTTGTTTGTTTTTGGGGTTTTTTTTTTGATCGTCGTGATGACTCATCATAAGCCTACCTTTTGATCGAATACTTCGACTGTCTCGTGCAAATATTGTAAAACAATATCGATGTTCACTTCTACTAAAGATTCTTTCATTAAATTGATATCCATGACAGTACCTGGTTCTGATTTGTAATAGGTCACTATAGCTACAATTCAACACAGTAAGTTTCCTACTATACGGTCACAATGTACATTCTGGTTTTAGAGTTCCCAGTCAAGAAAATATAAATGCATCAATCTTGAATGGCCGATACGAATTCTAGTGATAATCACATCATCGTATTCTTTCAAAATTAGATTGTTTTATATACGTTTCTTTCTATCCCCTGTAATTTACTTGTTCCACACAGATCCCATTCAGTCTGCCAAAAGAAACAGCATATTTAATATTAAATATCAAACTGAAAATCTATTTTTTGCAGTACTGTTTTAGTTATGCCGCAAATACTCCAACCACTAGGGCCCTAAAAGGACAGAGATCGCGAAATTCCCAACTCTGCAAATTCTGCGAAGTCAAAGATTGTCAAAAGTTAATGATGGACAACGCAAACGACGGATAAGAATTAAAAGGCTACCTGTGCGACTCAGCAAATTCCGGGAATCGGCGAAAACACAGTAAAAGTGAAGAAAACGAAATCAAAGATGTTCGCACCTAAGTTTTGTAGTATTGTAAATTTATTTGAAAGTATATTTTAATTTCTATATTGAAGGGATCTGTGATATTAAAAAGGGGAAATGGGGTACAATGTTTGTTGAGCTACAATGTGTTCAACATAACCTTTTTGCACTTAAAATTTACTTTGGGTTTATTCACATAAACTAGTTTTGTTTGTTGGCTTTAACACTGCGTAAGCAATATAAATCAAGCATTACACCTAATTAATACACACTAATATCTTCTCGCTGTATAGATGAAAAGGCCAAGACAACCAACAGCATTCAATCTCGTAATTCCTATAGAAAATACGAATCAGAGAGATTGGCAAACACGGACCCCTGGTCATACCAGAGGTAGGAACAGGTGCCTAAGAGGAGTAAGCATCCCCTGTCGACATAAATATTTAATGTTTGTAGACTGGGTATTAATAATGACCTGTTTGATCTTAAAAAGGGAAGAATGCATCATATAGAATTTGAGAGTTCAAATAACATTGAAGGAGTATTATCGGTTTTTAAAATTGCACTTGAGTTACAAATTCGTGCCTCAAAATTTAACATGGATTTTTAAATGTGGGTGTTATACTTTGAAGCAAGTTTTTTTTTAATTATTGGCCTAAGTAATAAATTTTCATACAAAATATTGGGTAAATCGAACTACTATACACGTTTGCAAGAATCCCTGTTCTGTTAAGGGAAATATATCGACCATATCAATGAATTTACAATAACTGAATTAGTTCGAAATCTCTACTAATATGTATAAAAAATAAAGCTTGAAATATTCGTACTGGGGTGTACGAGGGCGAGTCAATAAGCAACCAGCCTAACCTATTTCCGGTTGAGATCCACCTCTTCTTTTTCGGTGTAATTGCCAATTAGTATGATTTCAAAAGCTATCAGCCCAGAACTGAAAAAGGCAGGGTCCTTCCCATTGACTCACTCCTCAGCTGCCGTTTAGACTTCTTTGTCAGATAGGAAACGACGTACACATATATCCTTCTTCAAGTTTGGGAATAGGAAGAAGTCGCTAGGAGCTAGGTCAGACTAATAGGCAGGATGTGGTATTAAATTATACCTGTTTCGCTCTACATCATCAATTGCAACTTTGCAAGTGTGGACTATCGCGTTGTCCTGTTGCAGCAAAACACATTTTAGAGAGTTTACTTCGGCTTTTTTCACGAATGGCGGTCCTCTAGCAAGTTTGCATAGTACACTTTAGATACTGTATTTCTATTGGATAAAAAGTTCAACATAATAACGCCTTTTGCATCCCAAAGATGGTTGCGTCTTGAACTTCGTTGGCCTCGGGGACTCCGGCATTACCCACTGACGACGCTAAGCTTTATTCTCGACTCCTAATCATAATGAACCCAAGTCTCATCTATAGTCACCGGGCGCTAACGAATATCATCTTTTGACCTAAAACGCTTCAACAAGGCGCTGCATACTGATGTTCTGGTTGCAATATGCTCATCGCTAAGTGATTTCGGGACTGGACAGGCTGTTAGGTTCCGCATACCTAAACGATTATTAAGATTGTTGAAAGGCTACCATGTGAAATGCCTAATGCGTGCGCTATTTCGTCCACCTGAATTCGCATATCAGAGTATACCAGAACCAGTACTTTGTTACACATTTCGTCGTCGATGACATCCAGTGGGCGTCCAGACCTGGCTTCATCTTCTAAAGACGTTCTACCGCTTTTGAATTCCCCTGCCCAGAATTTAACTTGCGTATAAGGTGGTGCAGAAGACCCATAAACATCGGCTAACTCGCCATGTATTTCCCTGCCTCTTTTACCTTTTAAATTCAATCATCGAAACACAGCACGGTACTCAACTTTAGATGAAAAGCATGCCTTTGCATCACTAGTCATGTTTCACATTCAATATTAAAGAATGATTCGATACGCGTGCAATTTTGTACCAAGGTATAAAACATGTATTGAAAGAAGGTATGCAAAACGTGACCGTCTCAGTCAATCGAAAATGGGATAGGTTGGATACTAATTGAGTCGCCCTCGTAAATGTTGACGATATGTTGGATAAATGACAAACGAAAAAATCATTCAGATTTAGAGTAGTTTGGCTACACAATCCTTCCGCCACAAAATGTAGTACTTTCCGAACCTTTTCAAAATTTGAATTAATATTCTTTTTTTATCTGAATAGCTTTAAGTAATATATACAGTATTGAACCTGTGCCTACACAGTTATAGTA
The DNA here is from genome assembly GCA_024699665.1 of Ostrea denselamellosa. Classification (NCBI taxonomy): domain Eukaryota; kingdom Metazoa; phylum Mollusca; class Bivalvia; order Ostreida; family Ostreidae; genus Ostrea; species Ostrea denselamellosa. The sequence continues at coordinate 1,202,108 of JAMZEH010000015.1, forward strand.
TCCTGTTCATTTGTACCCAAACACTAAGGAGCTAACATGTCAGAAAGTCAAACCAGACGAGAAAGAGGAAGTTGATGTGTAAGTCGATAGTTGATAGGAAACTAACCCCATTTTACAGTTAGAATGCAGAATGTACTACTGTTCCCAAAATTCCACAGAAAATTTTTCATTAGAAATTACTGTCAACCTACAAGAAAGATTCGAAGTGCTATTATCGTTACTTAGTAACGAACTCCGATTTTTAATATAGTTCGGTACGTTGCCTTGCATGTGTAACAAGATATCTTCAATTCGTCTGTTTAAAACACCTACAACTATATACTGAGACTTCTATGGAGTATAGGGGCCTCCGTGGCCGAGTGGTTAGAGCATCGGGCTCAAAATCACAAAGCCTCTCACCTCTGTCGGCGCGTGTTCGAATCTCGGCCGCGGCGTTATGTGAGCAAGTTTGCCAGTTTACTTGCGGAAGGTCGGTGGTCTCTTCCCAGGTACATTGTATCTGGGTTCTCTCCTCCACCAACTAAAACTGGACGCCACCAGATAACTGAAAAATTGTTGAGTGTGGCGGAAAGCAATAAATAATCAATCAATCAATCTATGGAGTATAAGCTGGTAAAAGTTTGAGGCTTCTTTTCCTTTTTCTATTACTTGCTTTTTAGGTAATGATCAATTATAATCTTACAATATCACCCAGATACAATCTTATATAATGTCCAAGTCTTTATATATATATATATATATATATATATATCTGTGTATGTGTGTGTTTGTGTGTGTGTAACAAATGATACAGAAAACTGCACAAGAAGGGAAATATATATTTGTATTTTTTGTCACCTCAGTACCTTAAGATTCTATTCATTCTTTAGTTATTTTTTAAAATATCAAAAACTAAAAAGTAAATCCAATAATTGGGGAAAAAATTAAGAAGGAATGCTACACTAGAGAAATTTAATGTGGATGAAAAATGGAGGATACGTACAACAATATTTTGAAATTGAAAAAATTCTAATTCACTTTTATTACTTAGTCAAAAAATCAGTTTTAGTAGAAAGTATTGATGGAAAAAAAAATAAAACCCCTGCTGGACTCGAACCCGTGATCTAACGTTCAGCAGTCGGCGTGCTAACCTACTGAGCTTCTCATCTAGGCATTGAACTTTTTAATGAATAGACAAATATTTGTGATGTTTAACCATCATGATGATGTAGAGTACTTCCTTAAGAAACACAAATTGTTGAAAATGAAGACCGAGTTCGACATATTTGTGCCTTGAGAAAATCCATCAAAGGACTTTACCTGTCGTGTTATTCTATCATATTATACATAATGAAAAGGCTAAGGTAACGAACAGTACTCAACTTCGCAATTCCTATAGAAAATGCAAATCGGAGACGAGGCCAAACTTAAACCCCTTGACATGCTAGGTGGGATCAGGTGTATAGGAGGAGTACGCATCCCCTGTCAACAGGTCACACCCGCCGTGAACTCTATATCTTGATCAGGTGAACGGAGTAATTGGCAGTCAGAACCAGTGTGCCAAGAATGGCCTAAATATTGGTGTGAAGCACGTCAGACAGCATGTGACCTAATGGAAGGTTGTTCTCGTAAACTAGATCGTTATAACGACCATAGAATTTGCGAAATGCTGACTTTAGACGAGACTGTACAAACCCCTGTAACATCAACTTGTTTGTCAGTAGCCTGCCTCGATTTAAATAAAAATGATCATATGCAGAATAAGCTCTAGCGTAACGAATCGGTTGAGAGATATAAACACCATATGCAGGTGACAATGGAATATTGCTACATAGATAAGGAGAATTGACAATGAAGAAATTGAAATCATCCTATTTGTCATAAAGTTGAAAAGTTGAATTAAAAAAAAAAACCCCAGATGAGAATACTAACTCACTCTGTGGTATATTTTATTTCAAGCTCACCTGGATATATTGAATCGACATATGAATGAAAATCATCATTGTTAATAGATAAAACGTCGTCGATATATCTAAATTTCGAAATGAAGGCCACAGCAAGATTTTTCTTTTCTTTTTATGTAGAAGCTATTGAATAAATTCTGCTTCATAAGAATAGATAACAGGTCAGTTAACAATGGAGCACAATTCGTGCCCATGAGAATTCCAACAGACTGTTTGAAGACCCGTTCGCCAAATACTATGAAGATGTTGTCAATGAGGAACTCTGTCTTTTTAATATTAACTTCTGGGTACTTGTGCGTGGAGTCAGCGTGGTGTTTAACAAGAATAATTATTTAGATGACTGATCACTTAACACGAGTATTTTTTTACCATATTTGTTGGAGAAGCAACTGTCTATGATGTCAAAAAGTCTTTAATTTATTGTGAGCTATGGTCGTGTAAAGTGTTGTAAACTTATACATTTTGATGTTGTTGATTTGAAAAAAAGTTTTAATAATGATATGTGTTAACTACTGAACGGAATTAGTCAAAATGAATGTGACACTAAAAACGTCACTTGCCCATATACTGCTGTATGTAAATGTGTATACGTAATTCCATCGGGAGAGTTGTGGCTAACGACCAACAACCAGACATCACACAACTGAAAACTCTAGCATAAAGAAAAATTATGTGGTTTCAACTTTCGTTTAATACCGATATTCGTTGTTTTACACTTCACTTACATTTCTGCACTTAAATACAGTTTTCCAATTCACCTGCTAGTTTAATCCAAGAACTACTTTATTCAATACAAAAAGGATACGACACCAGGCTATAACTGCCTATAAATACTATCTTCCTATACAATTACAAACTTATCGATTCCCCTGCTGAACAAGCAGACCTGTTAACTGTATCCACTTACGTTATGTGTTCCGTTTGTCTAATTGCCCAATTTATTGATACATTTCTTCAGTTTGTACCGACGAGCACCAAGTCCAAGGCTGAGATAACTTCCCTTATAGTCTTGTATATGGTTTGCAGTGTAATTACATGATTGTACTTTCCAAATATATATCGAACCTTCTTAACAAACTTCAAGTGAATATATATATATTTTAAAAAAAAATATTTTGTTTCCTTGAGAGTGGCATTAAAGAAATAAAATGCTCACTCAAAAATCTTAAAGATTTTTAAAAGCATATACTAAATATTAACAAAAATTCTCATGGAAATGATATTAATATTTTATAGGAGAGCTGATATTCTATTTATAGACATTAACATATAAATTGTCTAGCCCCCTTTACATGTAACATTTTCGACAAGAAATTTTAGTCATTCATGTTACTATTATTACACTTGTAAGATATGTTCCGTCTTATAATTGCTGTGAGAGTTATAAACAATAATTATCACAGTGCATATGCATATATTTATATGTATGATGAATACAACTGTTGGTGTAAATAAAGTGCTGAGGTAATACAAGAATGGTAACTCTAGCTGTGAAGGACGATAACTCTATCTTACCCATCCTACATATCTGTGAATTGCTGACTGCCTTAGAGCTGTCACAAGATTGTAGTCCTCTGAACTGTGGTGAACCTGATGACCAGCCCACATCAGGTTGACCTCTACGCAAAATGACCAATAATTAAGAAGAAATACGTTTACCTGAATTATCACAGGGACTTTACATTTTGTATGTTTTACCTGAATTATTATAGGGACTTTACATTTTGTATGTTTTACCTGAATTATCACAGGGACTTTACATGTTGTATGTTTTACCTGAATTATCACAGGGACTTTACATTTTGTAACAATGGATCTACTGTGTTTTTACCATATTACAAAAAGAAAAAAAAGAGTACGCAATCAAATTAACGAGAACAATGTAGATGTGATGGCTGCATATCGTCTTCTTAAGAATCCATTCAAATTCCCAATGTTGCAAGCAATCTTACGTTAATAAACTCTTTCAAAATTTTACACAATTTCCACTAAAAGCTTAATAATGTTCTTCAGCATTACAGTTTCTTGGTGATGTGAGGTTTTCTTACACCCTAACAGACACCCCCCCCCCCCCCCCCCCCCAAGATTTAAGGATTAACAGCAGCAACAAAGCATGCGCTTCTCTAATAATTAAATACATATATGAGCTAATATAAATCTATTTTCAATTTTTTGAATTGCATTACTTACCATGGCCACATCGATGAACCCAGTAGTAGCCGAAGTCAACGCCTAAAAAGCCTAGTAGCCAGGTCCAGGCGCTGTCCCAGGGAAGGTCGATTACGTTAAAGTGTTCATACATCCACATATAAGTTGCAAGTTCCACTGAACGGAATAGCAGCCTAATTTAAAAAACATATGTTGAAATTTTTTTTAAAAATGCGTTATTTCCTTCAATATTCCCTCGAAATCGCACGAGAACTTGAATGTGCTCGCATGCATAAAATATATTGCAGACACCGTGTAAAGAGTGGAATTCAAGGTATCGTTTTCTTTCTATCTACAAAGATTACCACGGATTTCCGAGTCAGTAAGTGAAGGTCAAGGTCACAGCCAGTAATGGGACGTACGAATGTTGGGGATACCATATTAACTAGTTTTAACTCTTGAATTTGCAGAGATACTCAGATATGGATCAAAATGTCATAGGTCAAGGCCATATATCCATTTCTCATCACAAATTAAGTTAGTGATGTGAAATATTTAATACTTGCTACATTGATAGTTGATGGGAAGTGAACGTATCGTTACGCCACTTGTCCGCAATTTTACCGTGAATATATCTTATTTTCTAAAATCGTTGTTATTTTTATCAATTGCAGTCATCTACAATAAACTGAACCTACACGTAACATGAACCGAATCAGAAAAAAATCGTGCTATTATGAATCGAAACCGAACTGAATCGTCCCAGCCTTAAATTGCCTCGGCCTGCATGAGACAATCCATAAATTGTATGAAAACTTTTAAGGAGGAATAATACAACAGAGCAATCTGATGTATATAAAAAAAATGGAGAATATGTACAACAATATTTCAAAATTGAGAACTTCAAATTTACCTGTCCCGTGGGGATCCAGTTTAGAATAGATCATCGGTACCCCTTGCATATCGTAAGAGGCGACTAAATGGAGCGTTCCTTCGAATGAGACCCCAACAATCGAAGCCCCGTGTCACAGCAGGTGTGGCACGATAAAGATCCCTCCCTGCTCAAAAGTCATAAGCGCCGAGCATAGGCCTTAATTTTGCAGCCCTTCACCAGCAATGATTATGTCTCCATATGAGTTAAAAATTCCCGAGCGGGACCTTAAACAATATATAATCAATCAATCAAATTTACCTTATTTAGTAAAAAATATGCATTTATTGTAGAAAATTATCTGGAAAATGTATAAAACCCCTGCTGGACTAGACATTTGGTAAGGTAAAGAAAGAAAACTTCACCGATTGACTTTTTACTGAACCCACAAAGGATGGTAATTCAAATTATTTATGATAATTGTATTGATTTCCAAGTCGAAAAGCCACTGGACAAGGTCATATAATGCATATATATGTAACACACTCTCGAATCTAACTACGTTCTTGGCACAGTGATATAGAATATCAGATCATATATTTAACATTATACTTACTATAAAGATTACAGATGGGAAGATGCCTAATGATTTTAAGTCAAAAGTTAAGGTGATAATAATCATAATAATAATACTGGTCGCGGTAGTGCAGTGGTTACGGTGTTCGCTTTGTAACCGGGAGGTCGTGAGTTAGAGCCCCGCTAGTGCAATGGCTGCGTCAAACCTAAGACGTTAATATAGGTAGTGGTTGCTCCTTCTCCAAACTCTCGGCATTTAGAAGTGAGAATCACGGATCTTTCGGATATGACCCTAAAAGCGGAGGCGTTGAAACGTTAAAGAACCCTCACTATTACAACACACAGCCCAAAGCACAAATCTGAATTTATGAAGACGTCCCAGTATAAGTGACAAATTCTCAGTGGGAAGTAAAACAAACAACAACCGTCTTACAATACAAATCTGAGAATGATATTGATTGCTGCGAGGGGATGATCTGTGTATGCCCCAGTTATGTTTCTTTCTCATGGGCGTGTATCAGACTTTGTGGAAAATAGCTGCTATACATTATACATACCGTTACCTCGTTTTCACCCGTTTTTACAAGTTGAGTATGTCTATCATATTTGCATATTTTCACAAGGTGTCGGTATATTACGCCACAAATAAATGCAGTATCACTTGAATAATGTGATTGATAGGAAATACTCTAAATACCTACCCATGCAACAGAGATAGAAGTCCATTTGCCAAAGAACCGAAGCTGTCATTAAAGCGAGGCAGACGTTTCCCTCTCAAGTACAAAATGGGGATCTCCAAAATTATTAAACCAATGAAGAATGGAATGGCCTGAAAAATATTTTGTATTTCTTTATTTTGGGCCATACAAAATGTACATGACCTTATGGAAACGTGCAACAGATGTTGAAAATTTTGCACTTGTGATAAAAATATCTGCAGCATTACACGTAGTTCTTGAATCGAAAATATGCAACAATGAGTTAACACAATACGCATACTGAACATGGGTCACGAAACGTTGTGGAGTTTCATATTATTTGCATATTTTTAATCATTTAAGGACGGCGAACCTAATTCATTTCCTCAACAAAGATTTCACTGAAACGAGACAATATTAAATAAATAGGTCAATATATTTCGCATATTTTGATGCGAAGAATTATACAGAGCTTAATAAGAACATACAATGTATTAAAATCCCCTTTCAACCAGAAAGGGTGGGAGTATGTGGTGGGTTCAAGCCCCTCTAGTTCCTTCACTGTGTCCGACCTACATGTAAGACGTAAATATAGGTAGTGAATTTCGCGCTTTCGACAAATGTTCGGCATTTAGATATGAGGGTCACGGGTCTTTCTGATGAAATCTTAAAATTCGAGGTCTTTCATCACGTCTGGCGTTGCTACAAGAGCGCTTTGCATTGGTCTAAATTTATGACAATTTGCATACTACGTATGACATTTCACAATAAATGAAAAATTCTTGAACAGATGTAAAACATAAGAAGAAGAAGAAGAAAAACACACACATATACAAAATCAAAAATTTATAAAACAACCTAAAAATCATAATGAGGAATATTCGAAGCAAAATGAAAATTAAATATTTTTGTCATTATAAGATGCTATGTAGTGAGGCGGGAGTAGGTGGGTGGGATACTTGCTTTTCTAACCAGACTTGCGCCTTTTGAAGTCAAATGACTAACAGGACAAGCTATAGATACTGGCCCCCATTTTACTTGAAAATTACTCAAATGTATAATTACAGGTAATAAATCTCTTTAGATTTTTGCATTATCTTATTCTACTCAGAATTGTTTTCGTCAAAGCTGTTTGTTTTAGCATGATATTAGGCTCTAATGTTTAGTATAATTTCGAAAATACTGAGAATTTGTCGATTTCTAAACATTTGTATTGAACTTTTACCATGAGCAAGACCGTGAACCACGACGATATTTGGACAATACAATGTTTTGATATAAAACATTTTCCTCTATAAAACTTTTCGTGGTTCGTAATCTTGCTCATATTGTAAATTAATAAAGTTTTTGTTATTATATAAACAATTTATAAAATTAAAACCGTAAACGGGCCGGATTCAGAGGAACATTTTTTTTTCGCAAATAACGCACGAACGGCGTTTTTTCTCCCAGAGATCCACAGTTATTAGACACGACATTACAGTTTTTGTCCTAAAACATCTTTAACGAACCGATTTCTACATAAAAACATGATCAACTTTATTTTGCGTCCTTTTCGACTAAGCGTAGTCTAGTTGAGAACCAGGCAATATAACGAGTTATAACTCTTTGGAGGGTTGGTCAAGGATCTCTAGCTCCAATATTGACCAAAAAAATTATTAGAAATTTCGCAAAAAAAGGTGTGTAGTAAAATCTTAAAGCCTCCAAACCACCACTCGCTTAAAAAACACATCAGAGCCACTGCAGCACTGTTCTAATAGATCGCCGATGCCTGTAAACAAACAGAACTGAATCAATAGGTACAGTAGCCGTACATGAGGTAGTTTTATGATGTTCGCATTATATTTTGATGTCTTGTGTAAAGTATAATATTCTATATTTTTTCATGTTACATAATGAAAAAATACAAGCCAGTCAAAACATATCTTCCACAAGCCTGTCAAACCATATCGTCGACTATCTAGATGCAGTGGTGGTGCAATTGTTAACGCGATTGATTTTGTAAGTAAAAGGGCCTCGATTCAAATAAAGGATATGATTTTCTATTCTTGATCTTCTTATGTAAATACGCACGCACTGAAATAGCGCTGCTCAATTTTAACAATGCAGCTTTTTGATGAGTTTGATTTGTCTTCCTCATCAAGATTCTGTAAGTATCTTTTATAAATTCCTTTAAATATCCCTGGGTCTCACAATCCCATTCTACCTATATATATATAATGTATTAGTAACATCACCTGTACCTGGGTTTTGAAATATTGGGCATCGAGGGTTTTGTTTTATTTCATTTATTTACTTTTAAACAAACGTACAAGAAGCGAAATATACTCCGCAGTTAAAACTAACTTTAAAAGCATCAGTCAGCTTATTTTAAAAATACCACATCGCAAGCATATAAACTTGGTGTTACTAGGCCTATTTAAAATGAGTCTACTCACCTCGTCCACATACTTGGGGACTTTTTCCACTGTCGGAAAAGACGTTTCGTTTGGAGTCACAGCGTAGAAAAGTCTCCTCAGACGCGTTAGTACCTTAGTTACAAAACTACCGTCCATTTTCTCCCGAACAGCTGATTCCGTGTGGGACTTTGACCATATCCGTGATATCGATAGTGAAAGTAGGTTTTGTAAACAAACGTTTTCGGTCTTCCAAACCCGATTCAAATGGGGTTCCATCCAAACAAGAAAAATTTCTTTGGTCTGTTGGAAAATGTTTGACCAGTGTTATTATCCAGTTTAGGACCGCATCAATATATGTTATCCTATTGTAACCGGAAAACCTGACAAAATCAAATGATAACGATAACCTTGTATTTAAAAATGCATTCTTTGAAGATACAAAGTTGGCTGATAAAAAAATGTTGGCAAAGCTTAATAAAACAATCACAAAGAGAGTTGAATATTATCTGTGATACAACAAATAAACTATTCTTCATGAATTTAATGTTAATAAAACCTTTGAGGAATTAGAAAATATTAATAACACTCAATGTGGAAGATTCTCATTTTGTGGTACATTATTTAACTATGAGACTGTAAAGGGGGGGGGGGGGGGGGGGGGAAACAAGTAATAATAATAAAATAAATTAAAAATAAGAAAAACCAAACAAACAAACAAAAATAATAAAAAAAATACTAGAAATACAACCATGTCTTCTGAATTACAGGAACTTGCGCTCTTATTATAGGAACTTGCGCTCTTACAAAATGCACATCATTCATTTTTACGTCATATCAAAAAGACCTGTGTTTTTCACTTCAACTCTGGCCCCTGGCGATGGAACAATCTTTGAAAACGTGAAGATAACGAACAGTGATCAATAATAATTATAACTCCTATAAGGAATACAAAATTAAATTAAGAGTTGGACAAGTACGGATCCCTGGATACACCAGAGGTGGGATCGGGTGCCTAGGAGAAATAAGCACCCACTGTCGACCGGTCACACCCGCCGTAAGCCCTTTACTTGATCAGGTAAACGGAGTAATCCGCAGTCAAAATAAGTACGTAAAGAACGGTCTAACAATTGGTTTGAAACAAGGCAGACAGCATTTGACCCAATGACAGGTTGCAATTGTATTGGCAAACTAGATCGTTATAACTAACATAGAATTTGTGAAATGTGCGAAATGCTGACATTAAAGGAGACTGTTGAAAGCTTTGCATTAAAAAACATAAACGGTAGCAATTTTGATGCACCAGACACGCATTTCGACAAATAATGTGATGCTCAAGTCAAAAATGTTGGAAATCCGAAATAAGAATAAAGTTGGAAGAGCTGTATGTTAAAGTCGTAGGTTTGAAGCGGAGCAGGTCGTGAGTCGAACCGGGACCTGTCGGTTGCGAAGTGAGCGCTCCAACCATTTGATCATCATAACGGTCTTTTCGAAAGGGAGACAACGAAAATTCAGTGAATGTATGTCTATCAGTGTAAGTGTGATTTCATCACTTCTCTTGTACGTGAAGTGTTCCAGTACCATGACTTTAGTTAGTACACTGTACAGTAAATTTCAAATTAAAGGCTACTTTTATATAAGCATTTACCTTCATTTGACGAATCCGGGTTATTAGAATAGATCCTTAGTCTTTCGGAAGTTACCGCAAAAACCAAGGCCCCGTGTAGGTGTGGCACGATAAAGATCCTTCCCTGATGAAAGGCTATAAGCGCCGAGCTTAGGCCTGAAATTTTCAGCCCTTCACCGGCAATGGTGAAGTCTCCATGTGAGTGAAAAATTCAATATATAATCAATCAATCATTTGACGAGCGATTACTGCTGCAGCAACTTGTATTGATACACGACTTCTGTAAGCTCGAATATTGGAGCAAAAGAGTAATTGATGTGGGGAGAAACCGGAGTACCCGGAGGAAACCCACGTGTCCGAGTGTGCGACCACAACACCCTCTCACATACATTCTGATCAAACTCGGGTCACGGCAGCTTTATTCGCTATACTGTGGTTACCCGAGCAACTATGTTCGAAATAGATGACCTGATCGACATTGATCAGTTTACGTGGTGTTAGAAAACACATACACCTGGAAATTACGGCAGTTTTGAATAAAATTGATAAATAATACATCGTCTAACATTAATATCGTAGCTTAGAATATACTTAAATATGTTATACAGAAACCCTGAAGAGCAACACAATTGCAATAACACAATATAAACCAATTGTTTATTATGTTGAATGAAACACGGAGATAACGCAGACAAATGTGTTTGCCAAATGCTTTAAAATTCTATATCACATGATGTCTATGCACATACTCATTAATGCTTTGAGAAACGAGATAGAATAGGACCCAGTGTGACCCCATTTCTTTTTACAATTTCGGAAAATCTTGAGTGGAAACATTTGGTACGTATATTTAGCGTTTTACAAACTGAGCTTTTTTGGAATCATATAAGCAATCTTATTTTACCTCGCAAGGAAACACAAAAACAACACTTCGGTATTCAAATTTTAATGAAAATATGTGTAATAAAATCGTATTTACGTGTATCACTTAGATGTATGAAAACAATGGAACAATGGTATTCCGTAGATACCATTCCATGCTTAAATCGTTTTATACATCTTTCGTATAACGTACACAACTCACCTTCTGATAAGATGCATTCCCTGTATTTTTAACTGACAGTTTTACTTGAATATAGATTTTTGTGAAGCTATCGAGAATAAAAATCAACGAAATGGTAACTATTTGGCTTACATATATGCATTACTGCCTGGTGAACGTAATAACAATACTGTATTTAACATATATATTACACAGGCATATGTATGACTTTATTTGGTAATTATGGCATTGATAGTATCAAAAGACATGTAAATCATTAAGAAAGATTTTAAATCATATTTTTTGGCTAGACGCTGTAACTGACATATATTTACAGGTGATATGTTACATGTACTTGTGTTAGCATGTGTTATCTTACATGTATACTCCGTTTGTTCAGAAAATAATTACAGGTAACACATTTTTGTTGGATACTCTACTCCTGCTTCTGCTATAGTATAGTAGAAAAATTACATGACAACAATGATATAAATTTCAAAAATACAATTGAAATTTAAAGTATTACTTATTTCTATGGAATGTGTTCGAAATTGCTGAAACAAATAACACTCGCACATTACATGACAAAGTACATTTATAAGTACATGAAATGTTTTACTTTATAATTGAACATGTACACAATGCAGTTTATAGCATTTGGTAAGCATTTATCTCCCTATTGAGCAATTTCAATAGGCTTGCAATTACTACCTGTTCATTTCGCATCTGGGTAACAGTATCGACGAGTTACCGAAGTAAAATTAGACTTTAGAGAGGTCACGAGCACAATACCCATCATCCCGTACTGTATTCACTCTGTGATTAATTACTGTCACTAAATTGTATGTGTGTATCTACAAGTGAGATTTTTTTACTTGAGTACAGTTTTCAATCTTTAATCAAACAAACAAATGTGGCGGGTACTATTGACCATGCTCACTATTTTGGATATATGAACTGTCCCTCAATGTATCTTAATTTGAATCAGGTAACATCGAACTATAATGTTTGTTTTCATATTAATCAGATTTAAAACAAAATCCCCCTTGACTTTCAAATTACAAATACATCATGTCAGAAGATGATTTTGCTCTGGTACTTTCTACGTCATCATACGTGTCATTATTATAGACTTTCTTGCTCGTAGAAAACTTTAGAACAGGGCTTTTTGTACGCTGATCAACTTTCACATAGTTATCCAAATCAAAGCTATCATTTTTATATGTTTCTGTCATTTGAGCATAGTTATCAGCCGTTTGCTTGTAACTCTCCACATTAAAAGAAGTACTTCTGAATTCAGTAGACTCTTGAATCTTCTCTGGCAAAGGTTTCTTTTGCGGCTGCGCATACATGTCACGTGTCACATGACTTCCGGTACTTCTTCGCCTTTGTTGTTCCCTGAGCTGCTGTTGTAATGTGAGGTTAATTTCAGCTTTCACATCCGTGTCTTTGTTTTGATGATTTGCTGTCCCAACCTTATTATAGACGTCCAAAAGTTGTGTATTATCCTGGTAATTCAACACGCTATCATTACGGGGAGTGTTCGAAACTACCACTTTCTGTTCTTGTACGATCAAAGGTGGTCTGAAATGCAATTTTACACAAATTGAAAACATGTAATTTAAAGTTATAAATTTTTTTTTAGATAATAGCATCTTAAGTGAATAGTTTAAACAACGGCTAATGAAGTTGTCGTCACTATGGATTTGATGAGATTTATCCAGTAGAAAAAAATAAGAACGATTATACTAGTCAAACATTGAATACCATCTTACTTTTTTCTTCGGTTCAGCACAACGAGGACAATGATAACAACGATGAGAATAACAACGATGATAGATAATGTAGAGATAAGCGCTACATCCATGTCTGCAATACAAATGTAAGGTTCAGGAGGATAATATCAAATTGTCAAGTAATATTTAAAAAATATTTTTCTTACAAAGGGCCATGTACGTCATTGGTATGATTTGGCTGCTAACATAACTTTAAAGTTTTTAAAGCAGTTCACTCTGTTTTAATGACGACGATATCCATAACTTTCTGAAGTGTGTCATTCAAAGAAAATCCCGGTATTCCAACAATATATCCCCATGGGGATTCGGGTAAGAATAGATCCTCCGTACCCCTTGCTTGTCGTAAAAGGCAATTAAATCCTTCGGATGATACCGCAAAAACTGAGGCCCCGTGTCACAACAGGTGTAGCACGATAAAGATCCCCCCCTGCTCAAAGGCCCTGAGCTCCGAGCATAGGCCTAAATTTGCAGCCCTTCACCTGCAATGGTGACGTCTCCATATGAGTGAAAAATTCTCGAGCGAGACGTCAAACAATCCAACAATATGACATCATAATTGTTCGACTATTCCAATTTTGGTTTTGACCTTTGACAGTGAAGCGCATGTTCTTAAATGTCATTTGCTTTTTCACAAACTTAAAGACTATTAAAGAATACGATTCCTAAAGGTACAGAAATACAGCAAAGGTATGTTTCTAAATGCGGTGGATGTTTTTGAAATGAAAACAAGAATTAAAAGTATATCTTTTCAGTTGAACTGATGATGTTGCGTGACGAAATCATTCAATTGTACAAGTTATTTGAAACTTACATTTTGACACAATTATTCACACATGAATTTAAGTTAAGTTTGCGTCTCTTGCGGTTTTTGACTTTTAAATAAAGGATTTCAGTTCTTTCACGTTTAGCGTCCCTTGAATAATTTTTCATACAGAAACTTCACCAGCTTCAGGTGATATACCAACAATTTCAAAGTATGACAGGCGCTCTAGACCATTTAGCAACGAACGTGTTTATTGTGGCATACGAAAGATCGGCGACTTTCACTTTTACCTCTACCTATATTATGGACGTATGAATGTTGCGACCTGAAATCAAATGTGGACCTAGCTCCTGCACGAAGTGAGCGCTCTGTCAATTGGGACACCTTCGTAAAAGCATATGTAAGTACTTTAAAACAAGCGTATTTTATCTAAAGGCATTGGAATTCTGTGAGAAGTACATGCCGACCATTCAAACGAAAATACCAATAATTCCCTGGGTATTATGCAGAGTTTTCCCCCTTTCTATTGTAAATAAAAATCGGGATTTCAGTTTCCTTTGAACTTTTGATGGTTTGGAATTCAATAGTCAATAATAACGTCTAGTGTGTTGTGTTCATAGAAAAGCGACATACACCCATACCCAGTAAATTTTCTTGATCTGCCGTCAGTCCTCTGTAAATTATTGTAAAGTTGGGTGATGCTGTAGTTGTTGAGGCTTGCGTCGTATCTGTTGAAAAAGACAGTTACTGTATTTACTCTAAGATTATGTTTTTCTGTTGATTGGAAATAACATCAAATGATTGTTACTTTTCACGGCTGTAAATTCAAATAATAAAGTAATTCTTACCGATTAACACAAATTCAATTTTCATCACATTTATCTTATTTCATGTGAAAGTGAAATCATGTATCTTTAGAACTTATTCTTATGCTGTAGAATGCAAGTTCAGTTTATGGATTTGACAGCAAGCTATAAATTGTGAATGTCCTCTCCATAGGCAAAGTTATGCAACAGGAATATAAATAAAATTTTACGAAAGGACCTTGTACCTTTCAAGTTTGATTTGTATGTGGCCTTGAACCCTCTGTATCGAATGTTTGTGTTGCGACTGGAAACCAAGATGATGTTGATGGTATTACTGGTGGAGTTAATTGTGAATCTTTGTAAGTTTCCGCAGTACTTTCCAATTAAAGTAGACTGTCGAAAAAACCCATCTCGAATCTGCAAATCAAATAAATAAATTATATCATGTTTCTAACGAATGAGATAAAATTGTGATACAGTTATTATTATTTCAGAAGTTACAATTAATGTACGTCAGAAGCAAGTCTATTGATATAAAGTGTAAACTATATAGATAAAACTCGTGGTCCCGAGATACAAAATTGCAAAAGCATTACTTCAGTATTACATATTAATTTTCTTACACCTTTTTTCCTCATTTACAAATCGAAAGCCAGGCATAAAAATACACCCACCGCTATATTCCCATGAGAAAGTAAATGTTACATGTATTTAATGTTATAACAAATAAAGAGGAAGTGACGAATGATTTTTCACATTTACCTTAAACAAGTAGAGATTTAGTTTGAAGTAAAAAAAAAAAATATTAATGAAAGAGCTTAACTTCTCAGGAAGAGCTCAGAAAAAGGACACTGTTTGATATTTGTCATTTAGAGCATGATTCTGTTTTGCAGACATCTACCGTCCACGGATTGACCGCATTATATTTGGAAATAACGCTACGTGTGGTGCCCCATATCATTTTCCAGAATACTGAATTGAATTTTGATTAATTTGAATAATGAAAAGAAGATATGCATTTTGGAAATCATGAAGTGAGACTATAAGTATGTCACAATCTCCTTAAATTTGTCTTTCTTTTAATTATCTAATTCGATACGAAACAATGTGTATTATCACAAACTACTGAGTAAAATTCTAATAAAAACAACGAAAACTACAAAGAATCACACATAGTGGTTAGCAAACTAATTTTTATATGATAGTACCTCCACATAATCGTCGACACACAAGTTATCAACTTTCGATCCAACATCGAAATCCTTAAAGGTAAGAGAAGTTATCTTTCCTGGATATTGTGTTATGGTGTAGCTACAGACTATGTCCCGGATGTAGTTCTGAGGATAGCTTGGAGATAAAAGTTCTCCCGAGTCTTCACTCAGTGTTACTCCACATACTACAAATAAGACAGTCTTGTAAATTTGATAGGCAAGTTGCATTTAATAACGTATGTAATTTCATATAGTAACGACAGACAAAAATATTGATAATAATATAGGCCAATAAATATTTTTGTTTGTTTGTTTGTTTTATTTATAGTCGCCTGAGCAATTTTTCAGCTATCCGGCGACTGACCAATAAATATAGAACAAACCACTCCATTTGGCTTGGAATCCCTCGGAACTAACGTCGCATTGTGCTACAAACTTTACAAACATTCTACTGGTTGTGGAGATAGTAGTTTCCGGTATTGCACTTCCGGTAACTACTCGTAATAAAGGAGAACTTTCGTCCACGCCATTATGAATCTAAAAAAATGTAAAGATATTTTATTACATTTGATAAAAAATATATTGAATGGTCCATCCATTAACTGAGATTTAAATCGATGTCTACGTTTGTTCATATATTTTGGACTTTGCTACTTAATAAAAGGGATTTCTATGTTTCATTGCATCAGTATACAAACTATTTGTGATTTCAATTTCATCCGATTAGAAAAGCACAAAAATCATGGTTCAGTTTCTAATAATTTCAGATAATTTTTACCGGTGGCGGTAGCTCAGTGGTTAGAGCGTTCGCTTCGTAACCGGAAGTTCGCGAGTTCGAGGCCCACTCGTGCCATGGCCGCGTCAAACCTAAGACGAAAAATAGGTAGTGATTGCTCCTTCGCTAAACGCTCGGCATTTAGAAGTGAGAATCACGGGTCTTTCGGATATGACCTTAAAAACGGAGGCCCCGTGTCACGGTAGGCGTTGGCACGTTAAAGAACCCTCACTGCTACGGCCCTAAGCGCTAAGCATAGGTCTAAATTCGTGGTACTTCACCTGCAGCTGGTGACGTTTCAATATGAGTGAAAAATTCTCGACGGGACGTAAAATAAACAAACAATCAATCAATCAGATAATTTTATATAAGAAAAATTTTAGAATTATTAATAGATAATACACACTCCACGATACCGCGTTGATTTACATTACCTATCGTTGGTTGAACATTTACCTTAATTTGATTGATTGATTATATATTGTTTAAACGTCCTTCTCGAGAATTTTTCACTCATATAGAGACGTCATTTACCTGGATGTAGTCTTCACAGGAACCTGTTTGAGCTAGTTTTAAGCTCAGAAAATCTAGCACAATGTTGCTGCCCGAGACGCTATCTATGATGTAGGAACATGACCGCTTGACTGGATAATAGCCTGGCCAAAATGGTGATCTAATGTTACCTGTAGGAGCAGTAACTCGACTGCCGCAAGCTTTAAATAATGAAGATCACGTATATAGTTAAATCAAACCATGAACTCATTTTGAGCAGATAATGATATTATATTTGAATCGTTTATATGTTTATTATACAACTGATTTGCACTTCGATACGAATGAATGAATTGCACCTGCGCTGGGTATGCCTACCTGTCCATATCAAACTATACTTAAAACTCCGAGGCCTCCCAAGTGCTTGGTTAAAGGTTAGTTGCAATTTCTTTGCCCCCGTCTGCAAAAGTCCTGTTCCCTCGTTGGAACATGGCAGGCTGAGTAATGTAGTGTTCTTGGGACCGATGTCATCAACCTATGAGAGAAAATTCTCAACAATTATTAAAGTTCTACTATATGTAAAAATATCCATCTTCATTTTCTATCAGATATATCATTTACCTGTAGAATATTCTCACATGACCCAGTGTTTGATTGAATATATTCCGTGTTGTACTGCACGAAAAATGACTCAACGTCTTGTGGTTCGATGGTGTATACGCACGTCAAATCCAGTGCATGCAAGAGATAAAGTTCTGGTGACTTTATTTCCCCATAATGATCCGAAATCTTTCCTCCGCATGCTGCCCATTCTAGCACAAATCCTTCATTCTCCAAGGACCCGTCTGACTTAAACGTGATGAATAACTCATTTCCAGAGTACAAGGTGTTCGGCGGTTTAGTGACTCCGCAGTAGTGGCGGTGACTGTTTTCTAGCACGTGATCATGAGGAGACCCGTCTGATAATATTTGATGTTTGAATGCAAACGGATCCACAACCTGCAAAAGGAAACAGTGTGTAGTACGTTGACTCTGCAAAACATGCCGAATAGTTGTACTTAATGTTGTTGGAAAAACGTATATAAAAATTATACACTATAAAGTACAAAATCTTGCTTCTTTTTTTTTTTTTTTTTTTTTCTTTTTTTTTTTTGCACTGTTGATTAATGTAGTCCAACATTTAAAACGTTTGAACGGTGGTGTCAGATTTGATTAACGCTCGTACATTAACATCGTATTTGGAGCCAATTCATCGGTAGGAGCCCCACATTATAACTGAAATGTCGAAACTCTGCACACGCCTGTCTGCAGTGCAGTGGGAATTTGTTAGTTTTTCACATTTTACAGAGAAATGTATGACAAGACACAAGTTGACTGAAGTCTTTGAATATCGTGTTTTGCAGGACGGATTGACCAAAGTGTTGCAGCCTGAGATCCCACGTCACTGTGTGATCTTTGGATCAAGTGAAACGCGTTTTCCTTGAACGAAATCTAGTCAGCAGATGAGAACTTATCAGTTTAAAGCCATCGTTCAAATTTATAAACTACTCAAGATATACATGCGATACTATGGATGTCATATTTGCCTTCTCCATAACTCGTTTGATACAATTCCAAATATTACTACTTTGGTTCTTGAAAACTTATACCGAGATGACCAAGTGTGTAAAAATTGAAACGTAAATGCTAGTTTTTTCAAATCAATAAAAGAAAAAATATACACTTGCCAACAAAATGAAATACGTATTTGAAAATATGTTTTGACCGACTTTGAAAAATAATTGATATTTACGCAGATTACATTTTGAAACGTATTGAACACCGCTTACCAAGGCTACTCCGATATTAGGAGTGGTAGTACAAGCTAGGCCGAAGGGTATGTAATAACGTGCAGAAATATGATGTATCCAAAGTTATAGTTATAGAATAAAACATAGCAGACATATTCCCCTACGACAAGAAAACAATTATCAATACTAGACAAAAACCTAATAATAGTTTGCGTCAACTCTCGGGGTTACCGTATAGTGGGTTTATTTTAGCAGATGTAAAATATGGCGTTTGCCTGGTCAAAAGGTATGCCAATAATTTTGGCGGACACAGGTTTTCAAAAACATTTGAGTTTGAGGCCGGTACAACGTTCAAACCTGCATGATCCCAGTTAATAATAAGTTTTAAAGGAATATCATACTCTGTGACTTTTTTTCCACAATCCTTCCAAGAAGTTATCTTTCTTGCATTCAGTACTGTACTTAAGGGTACAAATTAACGATTAAAAGTTTAGCAGACTACAATCAAACTGCTAAAAACTCGCTATACGGTATCTTGATAACCAAAAGTACTACAGTTTGCAGATAATAGATGTATATTGCAAAAATGTTATTTATTATTTTTTTTAATTGTTAAAAATGATAGTTTCAAATTCCAATACTATTTTGTTGGGAATTTTTGGTGTGTGTGTGTGTGTGTGTGTGTTTACTTTAATTTGAAAAACTTGGAAACTCTATGTACTTATTAATCTTAACATACTGATAGGAGTAAATTACCTCTACATAGTCGACACAACTTGCGGCCCACTTCGTTTCCAACTTAAATTTGCTGAACGCCACCATAATTCTACTTCCGTCAAATGTCTTAACGTGAAAGTTGCACTGCTCGTTGGCGGAGTAATGGTTGCTGTAGGTAGGTGGGAAGAAACGGCCTTCCAGTAGTTCATATTTGCCTCCACATGCTGAAGAGAACAAATTCATGTTTGGAAAGTTTATTTTCGATTCTACAACAATATAGAGTTTTAGGAGGTGTAACTTGAGAGATTACATGAAGTAATATATTGTATAAAACCTAGCGCTAACATTAATTTCTTTTTCAATCTCCAACAAGGTCTGGTCATGTGACTGCAAAAACTATACCCCATGAATTCACTTTCATCAAATTTACCCATCCTTTCGTCGTCAGATAATACAGAGTGACATTACTAATGATATTAAACATAGACGTCAAATCGGAATGAACTTACGTTCCACTTGAAGATAGGAAACCGTAAATCCATATCCCTGTGTATATGCGTCAGAGTAGAATCGAATGGTGAGCTCATTGGACTGTGACGTCACCGTGAAAGGAGAGGTAATTACTCCACAATGTTCAGCTATAGGGATGGTGGATCCCGAGCCAGTGTCAGTTATCTGAAAACATTCCGTAGCGAGAGGCACGTGTTAATCTCCAGAACGATTTAACAAGATTTACCAGTATTCTACACAGAAACTACATACTTTGGATTTAAGGATCTTGATTTTTGAAAGCGAGCTTTGAAAAAGCTTTGTCTAGTGTGCCAAATTTAACATATTAAGGGGGGTGGGGGTCCTTCGAGAGAAGGAAATATTAATGACTGCATAAGTGAATAGCTACCGACTTAACAAAAAATGAGATAAGAATAATTAATGTTATCCTGAAATGACAATGTCATGAAAGCCTTGGTTACATCATTAATTCATCAAAGGGATAGTTTTGTAGGAAACATCTGTAAATTTTCTACTAATTACAACAACTGTATATTGAGTTTCGTGTAATGATATGCAAACATCATCACGTAATGTAGATATTGTTCAAATATAGCCCTGTTGAGGATTCAGACGTAAGGATGCAGGTTTTTAAGTTACGATAAAAAGGAAAATCTTTTATATACTACAGAAGACTTCATTTTGTCCTATTCATAATGTATATTTAAGTTTGTTCAGTCTTGACTCATTCACAATCACAAAGACCCCCAAGTGATCGATGAAGGCAATGACGGATTATAAGTACACGTATACTGCAAAACAATCAAGAAAATCTTCCCTAAAAAAGAAAATGCAGACTGCAAATTGGCACAATTCTTTAATACAACCTACATTAAAAGGTCATAATGAATGTGTATTTCTTTTATATTTCTTTTGAAATTGACATTAATAATTGTTTGTTGCAAACTAGATTGGTCCGGTTTTAAGTACTACCTTACCAAATATGGAGCATCTTCAATTTCAAAGGGTGCATTGGTTGTTCCATTTAAAGTAACGAATGGGTCAATGATATATATTAATACGTTAATCCGGTGAATTTGTTTTAAAAAATACACACACACACACACACACACACACACACACACACACACACATATATATATATATGTATTTTTTAAAACAAATTCACCGGATATTTATATATATATATATATATAATGTCTTTCTCCATTGTTTTATCGGGTGTTGAAGGTAGCAATCATTGTAGAAAAAAATGCATAACCCTCTAACTCAGTTCTTGCTACCATCATCACCCGAGAAAACAACAAAGAAAGCTTTTTGTTTAAATATAGATCTGAAAGAACAAGCCAGCTCAGATAGAGCAGATCCTTATACATTCGTGTTCTAGATATAGCGCTGGAGTTTATACTTACAACCGCATTGTATGTACAATTGAAACATCATGATGACTAACTACAGTAATAGTGTATATGTATAACACTTTAAAACACAATACAGCCAGTATAAATGTAGGGTACCGGACATCATAGAACGAGAGGACATAGGAGGAAGGTGTTTACTTTAGATGAATTCATGTAGCCATCTCTCTCTCTCTCTCTCTCTCTCTCTCTCTCTCTCTCTCTCTCTCTCTCTATATATATATATATATATATATATATATATATATATATGGCCATGGATACCTTATCACTCATGTGATAACAGAACTGCTGCTTTTCCGATTAATACTGAAGTAAATAATAAGTTGTTTAATCAAAAGCTAACCAGAGGACGGCGTTTTTGTTTCTATAAAGCATTATGGATATTCCAAAGAAATACGATGCATGATAATCACATGGATATACAGTTAATTAAACGTTATCAAAGTTTGATTAAGAGCACTTACTTACATGCTTATGACAGCTCAGTACTCTCCCACTAGTACTTCTATGATTTGACATCTCAATAGTTTCCTACTAGTACTTCCATTCTATGACATCTCCGTACTTTTTCACTAGAACTTGCATATTATGATATATCCGTACTTTTTCCACTAGTAGTTTCATGCTATGACAGCTTTTGTCGTGGACTCTCACCTGAACGTAGTCCATGCATTTCCCGTCTGAGGTCTTCTGTTGTAAGTTAAATTTTGTGAAGGTGACTGCTACACGTTTTCCTTCCGGTTGTCGGAAGACATACCTACAGTCCATGTTGTTTCTGTAATAACCGTTGAAAATAGGAAGGTCCATCGTCCCTGCTGCCTGATCAATGACGCCTCCACAAACTAGAAAGAAAACCTTCTTACTCAACTCTCCCCATAACATGTAGTATCAGAAACCAATGATGATCACTTTATAGCAATTATTTAATATGCAGATATTGGAATTTGATACTTTATCATAATTCTGCGTAGCGCTGTAGCAAACAAGTTGCGTTTAATGAATTAAGGAGTAAAGAGTTTTAGATACTAGGTTTCCTGAATGACGGTATATAATGCTAGCGATTTACATATCATTTATTGAAGAAATGTGGGTTTTTTAATAAGGGTAAAAATTAACTGTCATACCTTCCCATGTGAAAGAAAATCCAAAGAACGCAATATTTGTGTTCGTTACAAAGTGAAAGTACATGGTACTGAATTTTGACACGATATCATATGGAAGAGAAGTACCACAGAATTGGCCAAACGACCTCCCATCTGCTTGTTGTATCTGGAAATACATAATTCTACATCAAAAAGGTGAATATTACGAACAAGCTTAATCTGATAATCCTATAAAATATTCACATTGAGAGCAGTGCAAACACGGACCCATGGAATCACCAGAGGTGTGATCAGGTGTCTAGGAAGAGTAAGCATCCCCTGTTGACCGGTCTTGAGCTCTTTATCTTGGTCAGGTGAATGGAATAATCCGTAATCAAAATAGGTACGTTAAGATGTATGCCTTTATAATGTTTCATGTATTGTATTGACTCATGGATCTTTCACACTCCCAAGAAATCATTAGATTTATTAAGGTCTTTCAAAAGGATCGATGAGCGCTCATTTGCAGGCCATGACGATCATTATATACGAAGTGGTAAGATATGTATAGTTACCATCACTGTCTTATATAAAAACTCCCATGTTCTTACCTCCAAGTAATCTAGACACTTTCCATTGTGACGTGGCTCCATATCGAATTCCGTAAACTTAAAGATGATGCCAAAGTCCCCGGGAACAGATATTGAAATGGTCGTCCGAAAATTGTTAGCATACAATAATGATGCCGGTCCTTGATACCGTGGAGAAGCGAACGATCCAGACGATGCATTCAGTTTGGCGTCAGCATGATCTGTTAAATAGAGCATGTAATCATGGAAGTCTTTACGTGTTTTCTGTAAGATTATTTCTATTAAACTGTTTCGTTAGAAGCATCATACATTTTTACTATATAGCTAAATGTCATATTCAATCTAGGAATACTCATAATTAATTTTTCGGAAAGTATTAATAGTATAGTTTTTTCATTTACAGTACTGTAATGTTTACCAAACACAAAATATTCCGCTGAAACAATGAGATCTCGCCGGCTCTGGCCGTTTATAAATCTGATGAACATGAAATTTTGTGTGGCCGCCACGGTGAAAGCAGAAGTTTCACAGTATCGCTGTATCAACTCAGAGTCTTCACTACGTCCATCTCTGATCTGTTCAGAAAATAGTGCAAACACAAAACCATATTAAAGACTTCAAGCATGTACATCAAGCACGTAAAAAAGCGTTTTCAAAAGAAGTTACGAAAAATATAGGAATGTGGCAAATATTTGGTCACATTTTCTATGATTTTCTATGTGAATTTAAAAATAGTAGAATTGAGGGAAGGGGCGATCGTCTCATTCCTTCGGAGCAATATTTTCATGTCATATTGTCATTTAGTTTAGACAATATGTATTTATGTTTTGTTTGTTTGTTTGTTTGTTTGTTTATAGCCGCCTGAGCAATTTTTCAGCTATCCAGCGGCTGTGTATTTATGATAATCAGCATATTTCAGTTTGTGTGTACATATATCATGGATATTATAAACCAGCACATAAAAATCTCAAACTCCAACTATGACTCAAACTCACGTTTTTTCACCTCAGCAGAGTTTTTACTAAAATACCGTGCCACCAGATTTACTCAGAGTAGCCTTGCGCGAGTTGAGATTTGAGAAAAAAAACTCAACCAATTTTCAGTGTTACAAGGGGCCTTACTTTAAATAAAATCCACTTTCACTTTGTTGTTTATATTATTTTACACTTTAAAATGTACTTTACATGTCATTTTTTAATCATTCAATGACGTCATATGTAGAAGTCGTCTGCAGTTTCACTATCCATCATGACGTCGGACTATGACGTCGCTCTGGAAATCACAAATGATGCAAATTAGAACAGTCATTTATTGATATGACAGGCTACATGTACCACGACTGACTGGGATTGAATTTTAGTCATCTTTTCCGTGGTGGTTTGTGTTTCACGGAATGCCAAAAGTTAGATCCACTCCTGAATTTCCCATTAACCATGATGACACATCTTCCATTTATTGTATACAGTTGTCTTTGACATACGATATATTCTATTTTTTTTTTTTTCATCATTTATAGTGATATTAAATGTAATGATACTGTCATTACAGGCGCGCAAGAGTGTAATCTACATTGTATCCTGATATGGGTTTTTAAAATGTACATGTTCCTGATTAATGTAAATATATTTCTTTAATGATTTCGTTCAAAAATTACTGTAATGTAAGTATTTAATTGTGCATTAAAGTTATTGTTAATTTTAGTGTTTGATTTGTGTCATCTCTAGACAGATACATCAAGCGTATATAAACTTTAATAAACAATATTGTTGTCAATTTGTACTACGTTTGTTTCGAGTTCAATTTATTTTATTTCTATCAGTAATTGCTCAGGAAATACAAAAAGGGTGTACAGTGTTTCATGACTTCAAGACTATTTTTGGCGGATGCATACAACTAATAAAATATTTAAGTACTCTTGAGGTGATAAGGGAGACAAGTAAAAACTTCAAACATATATGCCTTGTAAAGTCGTTAACCTTTTACCTAAAATTGTTTCGACTAAGTAATTTTGCTGACTAAATGACATCTCTATTAAAGTATGACTTCACAATTAACTTTTCATCCTGTAGAGATGTAAAAAAAAAATGTATATCGTCAGTATGGTCCGTTCTGATAAAAAAAAAAGTAATTATAATATAAAAAAAAAGAATGATTTCTTCATATCTTCTGCAGCCTGATGCCTTTGACACTATTTATGTATTAGATTACATTACATGTAAATCTACAGTAGGGTGTTACTGATTTCGGGCTGAAGATATCAATATCAGGGTCATATTCACTAGGTACAAGCTGATATAAACGTGTAGGAGGCATTTTCTGTTGAAGTGGAATTTCTTTACCCGCTCTTTTACGAAATAGTGTCTTGATATTCGCTAGTTCCTTTCGCTTTTCAGCATCGAGAGTGTTACCAATTGTAATATAAAAAGATCCATTGCCAAAACCAAGACTTGAAAATGGGTGTTAAAGGATTTATTCACGCTTGTTGTGCAGCAGATTTGAAGAAAATGATGACGAAGAAAAAACGAAATATGTCGAAAGTATTTCCATCACTCAACCCTTCCAAAGGGTTGAACCTGTCAAGGATCCTCCTTGTCCTCACAGTCATTATAAATTCTAATCTTTTGCCTGGTGAATATCCACCCGAGCCGAGATTAGTTAAATTCCTATGACATATGCGGTGACAAAGTCGTCTGGCAGTCCTATTTTTGTGAGTTAATACACTTAAGAGATTATTTGAGGTTGCTATCTACCAATCTCAGGATTTTCTGAGAAATCTCAAATATGTTCTAAGCTGAATTCAGAAATATTTTGGGGGCACGAACATTTGAGAAAATTCTCAAACCTGAAAAAACTTCAAAAACATATTTGAGTTTGAGAAAATATTTATTTGGTGGCGCAGTTGGGTGAGAAAAACATAAATTTTTTGAGAAATCTCATATTTGAAAAAATCTCAACGTTGGTGGCCACGAAGCCAGACCAAAGTTTATACCAATTCCGCTCTCAAGGCATTTAACAACACTACTGCATCATTAATATTGTAGGACTCGCACACACACACACACACATATATATATATATATATATATATATATATATATATATATATATATTGTCTCGTGCATGAAGAAAATTATAGTCTAAAATAATAATTCTAAAACCGCATTTAAATCTGCATATCAACATTACTACAAGTATTTTTATTGCATGCTTATTTGTTACGAGAACTTCCTAATCGAATGTGACACACGCATAGTACGTGTATTATCTTACCTCTATAAAATCCGTTGAGCAGTTTATAATGAGAGTTTTAAATCTGATAATAGCAAGTTTCCCCTCCGTAACGTTGATTCTGACGATGCAAGAGTCAGGAGAATTCCGATTTTGAGAAGCACTTATGGCAAAAGCCCCGACGTCTCCCGAAAAATGCCGACCACAACTTCCATATACTGTGAATTCAACAAACATAATAATGTGAATTATAGTTTTAATTATTGATTACCATATCATTATGTTATATATTGTGGTTCCAAATTTGTACTGAATAGGTTATAAAATATCTGAAGTTTAGTGTATAACTTTCTTGTCAAGAAAATTTCAGCATTGAGCAATGAATTCTGTCTGTGAAAAATTGTTACCTGATACGATAAATGCTCCAAAACAAAACCATAAGATATGATGTCTAAAACCCAGTCTTTCAATGTAAATTCCGTGCATTTCGACTTTTCCTTTAATTTTCAAACTGAGTCCTATTTTGTCCATCCAGACCGTACGTCAACAAAACTGACCCGGGGGTCATACATATATCACAACAGCCAGATGATAATCAGATTCAAATAACTCGGATACATAGCGAGAGTTGACCAGAAAACAGATCAATAAGCTGATTAAAACAAAGGCCAGATGGCCCGTATGTCCAAGATACGGTGATGTACGACAATCAAAACAAAGATCTCGTATTTCTGTATAGTTCAAGATACTTTTTATATTATTTTATATTATTATTATTTTTATTATTTTTATCATTATATTTTTATTTTATACTTTTATTATTTTTATTATTGTTTTTATATTATTTTCTTATTTTAAAAAAAAAAATTGTGAAAAAGTTTTATAAATAGCAGATTAAGTAGAGGTTGTTACAAGGCATCATGATTTTGCAGTGTATCGTGATTCTCTTTCTTTTAGGATTCATGTATAGAAACATGTATACCATTTTACTGTTTCGCTTAACATAATATACACAATTTTAATTATAGTGTGATATGATAATTACTGAAGCACATTGAGTGACGTCAGACCGGAGTGGTGGGAAATTCACAGTATCAATTTTAAAATCATACACCACCCCAAATTGATGGCTCAAAAATTCGACTTTAATACAAGGCTCATATATAAATAACACTGACAATATATTTTTATTGATTCAAAAGGCATTCAAAACTCATTTTATTTGTTGGTATTTGAAAGCATAAATATTTCGTGTCTGTAGGCCAAGAAAATAAACGAGAAAGACATCTGATAAATATCTGCCAGAGGCTATAATCAGCCCATTCATACAACACAACGAAAACAACTTCAGTCACGTGCAGTCACGTGCAGATACGTGAGAATTGCTATTCAAAATTACTCATTACAGATTTTGCGATTGCCTATCCTCTGACGAAATGTTTCTTTTCAATAGCTATCTGCATATTATATCCTTTGCAATGCTGTGATTGTATGCTATACATTTATACAATATATTTAAAGAATAGTCTATGATCTGGATGTATATCTAATCAAGATAAAGAGAAAAATCTGTTATACCCTACGGAAAAGCCTCAAACCTATACATTCCTGTTGATATCTAGTATGTTTTGTTAGCTAACAAAGTGACCCATTAAAGTTCTGAATAATTCCCCGACCTTTGTAAGAAACGACAATGTGAGGAGAGGTATGCATATATATTGTTATGGCATGATATAAATTGTCTCCATGCATTGTACATGTTATGTTAAACTGTACTGTTGCATGTACATGTTATGTTAAACTGTACTGTTTTATGTTCGAGTAATTGATAAGCTGTACTGTCGTATGTTCCTGTAATTGATAAACTGTACTGTTGTTTGT
The DNA here is from genome assembly GCA_024699665.1 of Ostrea denselamellosa. Lineage (NCBI taxonomy): Eukaryota > Metazoa > Mollusca > Bivalvia > Ostreida > Ostreidae > Ostrea > Ostrea denselamellosa. The sequence continues at coordinate 1,230,471 of JAMZEH010000015.1, forward strand.
ACATGTAACTGTTAAGCTGTACTCTTTTATATAATGTAATGATTAAAATGTACAGTTCACTGGTCTATGTACATGAAATTATTAAAATTTGATTTTCTATATACACGCAACTATTAAACTGTACTGTTCGATGAGTATTTCGGATATGCGAAGTTACTTGTACTTCTTTCTGTTTCATGTACATTTAACTGTTAAAGTATACTGTTTTATGTACATTTAACTGTTAAAGTATACTGTTTTTTGTTTCATGTACATTTAACTGTTAAAGTATACTGTTTTATGTACATTTAACTGTTAAAGTATACTGATTTATGTACATGTATCTGTTAAACTGCACTGTTCCATGGATACATAATTGATAAACTGTACTGTTTTATGTACATGAAATTATTGAACTTAACTGTTGTACGAATATTTAGAATATACGAAGTTACTTTTATTTTTTTTTCTGTATTAGATGCCGCTGGGTTAACAATCGTATTTAGCTGAGGCCTGTTCTTGTAAAGCTGTAGGTATTTTCTTCGACAGTAAAACTTTTCTGTGAAAGACTGTGTCTGAGCTACTTGTTTGCTCTATATTTGTTCCGTGATGGAAATATTGCTAGTGTTTCCGTTTTTATTACATTTATATTTATACACACACACACACACACACACACACACAGATATATATATATATATATATATATATATATATATATATATATATATATATATGGAAGAAGCTTCGGATACGTACTTTAAGTAATCGAAAATATCCATTTATGTTTGTCAATGTTAAAAAAAAAAATTCAGCGTTCGATTCATTTTGAATGTCTGAAAAGCTGATCTGGTGTTTGGTTATAACAAAACCAGAAACAGATTTAAAATCGATGGACAGCTGCAGAATTAAACTACACAAAACGAGATACACTCAACTCCAGATATATGTAGAAACACATGAAAACCCAACTTTGTTTTCATACGTCATATGCAGCATCAAATAACGACTAATTCGGATTTGTTTGTTTCTCACAAGAATATGACCCGTTTAACAAAACTGTCACGGTATGTCCCTCAGTCACGACTCAGTGCTGTCAGTCATCATTATATCTCTGCAGTTTCTGGAATTCGGATTCAAACAAGAACCTATCCCGATGCTGTATAGTAGTTTTTTTTCCATAGTCATCACGCACCCACCCGAAAACTGAACCCGTGGGGATCCGAGTTGTTAGAATAGATCCTCAGCACCCCTAGCTTGTCGTAAGAGGCGACTAAATGGGGCGGTCCTTCGGATGAGACCGCAAAAACCGAGGCCACGTGTCACATCAGGTGTGGCACGTTAAAGATCCCTCCCTGCTCAAAGGTCATAAGCGCCGAACATAAGCCTATATTTTGCAGCCCTTCACCGGTAATGATGACGTCTCCATATGAGTGAAATATTCCCAAGCGGGACGTTAAAAAATATTTAATCAATCATAACCCGAAAACTGAATATACGAGGGTTGTCCCAAAAAGTCGTAGATAATGTTAACAACTCGGTTATTCGTTAGAAAAAAAATATTTATTTTCTTTAATTGTTAAAAGTACCATTTTGTGCACCTATGTACAAAATTTCATCTGATTATATCTTTTCATTATGATATAGGACATAAATACAAAACATATACCCATAGGTGTTGGCGCACGAATTCAAACGTCAAAAACGTTTCACATGACGTTATCTGTTTTCTTTTTTAAAATACTGGCCTCTGTGCGCGATGCATTTTTCATGGCGGTTTACCCACTTGTCAAACACACATTCAAACCACTCCTGATTAAAATTCCTTGTTGCTCTTCTAATTTCTGCTTCCGATTGAAATTTTTGTCCCCTAAACCTGGCCTTCAAAAGTAGAAAATAGGCAAAATCAAGTGGTGCAAAGTCTGGAGAGTAGGGTGGATGTTGGAGTCTCTGAAACCCGATGACTCAGGGTTCTAAATCTTTTTCATCCGATGTATGAGCAGGGACGTTGTCATGATGATAAATAGTATGTTCAATGTGATCCCTTAGATCTGGTCGTTTCTCGAGGACTATTTTTATATAATCTTAATCTAGCAATATTTTAGAAGACTTATAATTAATTCTTATCATATTGAAATCAACTTATTTATTACTGGTTATTCTGTCTGTTCAATCACACACACACATACACACACACACACACACACACACACACACACACACACAGATATATATATATATATATATATATATATATATATATATATATATCTGTGTGTGTGTGTATATATATATATATATATATATATATATCTGTGTGTGTGTGTGTGTGTGTGTGTGTGTGTGTGTGTGTGTGTCAAAATATATAATTCTCCGTAAACGATTCGGATTTTATTATTGTGTTATATTAATACATTTACGAAATTCAACATCAACTCCTATACTGATACAGATTTTGGGATTCGGGGCATACAGTGTACAGTCTGTCCGTCCGTGTGTCTGTTTGTTAGCTCGCAAAAACATTAATCATAGCCATTACTTTTGAATGGATGGCGATAGGACTTCCATAGTACGTAGGTGTTTTCCTGTATCAAGACCTTTCTTTGGATACCAGGATTACTTTACTGCATATCTTGTTCATATTTTATTGTTACCTATAAATACATGTATTTACAATGTTCTCATTTCTCAAAAAAAATATCCGGGTGTATTTTGTCACATACAGCTTTATTTAACGAAAACGTTTCTTCTATTCCGTTGTATAGACGGCCAGTCAATTAACTTTGCAAATCTCTTTGTGCAGAATAATTTATAAAAGACGAATTAGAAAATTTCAGGATATCAAACTTTATGTTGTTTATGATATATTTTTGTCTTGTGGCATAACTCTCTGATATTGATTATATGGAGCGGAAATTGAGAACAAATATTTCCACAAATGACCCTTGTGAGAACCTATAACACAAACTGTTACAGAAGTTTTTGTAAAGTTGTTTAAAAGGTCTTTGGATGAGATATAGAAGAAAGGGAAGCGACTCCGTAAATCGTTTATATTCATATATATACTCGTACATCTCCATAAGCTTAACGCACCTGCATGACCGCCTTATAAAAACAAACAAACAAATATCTAATATATGCATAAAAATAAACATAAAGGTGAGCGAGGCGTATATATATGAAGTGTAAAATCAACATAAACTAAAACAAATGAAAATCCATTAGATGCGCACAATAATTCATGTCAATATGAGTTTTAATAATTGGTGATATCTTAAATTCTGAACCTTGCGCTTACTAATTAAACTAACGTTATATTAAACCCCTTTGCTGACTTGAAGCTGGAAAATCTAGTTATTGCAGGCATTCATTAATTATTGATATCACTTACTCATTTGAAGAGCGCAAACTAAATCGATGATTTTATTTTTTAAATTATTGAACATGAAATGTTTGTCTACAACTGTATGTTCCATCAATGAACACTTTGGTACAAGAATAGTGTGTGGTATTTGTTTCCACAATAGCATTCAGTCTAAAGGTACATGTATATGATTTCACATAGGCCTTTGTCATACACTGAATAATTACTACTAGATTTGAATATATCAGTTGAAAAACAAGACAGTCCTACTTTGATATTCACAAATAAGTCATGCTGTCAAATTGAAACGGGGCCTCCGTGGCCGAGTGGTTAGAGCATCGGGTTCAAAATCACAAAGCCTCTCACCTCTGTCGGCGCGTGTTCGAATCTCGGCCGCAGCGTTATGTGAGCAAGTTTGCCAGTTTAATTGCGGAAGGTCGGTGGTCTCTTCCCAGGTACATTGTATCTGGGTTCTCTCCTCCACCAACAAAAACTGGACGCCACCAGATAACTGAAAAATTGTTGAGTGTGGCGGAAAGCAATAAATAATCAAATCAAATCAATCAAATTGAAACCGAATTTCCGAACATAGATTTGTGCTTTTACCGTACGATTCCCCACTAATACGCATCTGAAGTATATTCTCCGTAATCCAATAAAACAGGATAATTCAGAGAACTTATCTTCCTTCTTTAAGGACAGAAGAATTAAGGTAAGACCTATTTGATTATTGATTTTTAGATATCAAAATCACGAATTGTTTTCTTTAAGTTACAGAAATTGCAACTATAAAGCATTTCATATAGTACAGTGGTGACCTTGGTGTTCAACCCTTTCAACTCAAGATCAATATCATATTTCATATATTCGATTTATATTATACAGAGACATCATATTGAATGTCATTGCAAAACCTCAACGAGAACTAAAGGTATGGCATGTTCAAAAATATAATATTTCAACTTATTTGAGTCAGAAGGATTTACAATTAAAAAAATTAAATTCAAAGCTCAAGAAATGTTAGAGTCACTAGTTACAAACACACAGACAGATAGATCGAACCCAAATAAATACGCTAAAAATGACAGAAATAAAACATTGTTCAAAATGTATTTTTCTTGATTGAAAATGCATATTTTTGTATGTAGATATATAATACTTAAGTATTACATCCAGTTATAAGTATTACATCCAGTTATAAGTATTACATCCAGTTATAAGTATTACATAAAGTTATAAGTATTACATCCAGTTATAAGTATTACATCCAGTTATAAGTATTACATCCAGTTTTAAGTTTTACATCCAGCCCGATTATCTCTTTCTAAGACATTTTTCGAAAATTCAAATAAGGTCGCGAGGAGGAAAACCTACAATGGGAGTACATTCCGCTGTTAAAATATGGTAGCTTCTCTTAAGCAATTCTTAAATCTGCTCTGCAGCCAACACTCCGGAGAGAAACCTATATGCCACTGCTCTTTACACCAATTTCTATTTAAATCCGAATTTCAATTCATGAATCAAACACGAAATTAATTTGTGATCTACAAGAAATATCTGCACCCTATACAATAGCACTGTAACGACCAGTTCGGAATTGTTGGCTCCCGATCTTTTAAACACTTTGAGTGTTTTACCTCGATTCACGTTTTATAGGATTCGTTTTGTAAATGCGTAGTTGTTCTAATGCATCGGTGCATATTATGTATTCAAGAGGCATTATATGGGGTCCGTAGTGCCAGAGAATCTTAGTTTGTTAGAGTGGTCCCAGTCCTACTTTTATCCTACCTGTATTCGCAAAATCTGCATTTTCTAAGATTTCTGTTATCCAAAATCCTCAAAGATATAAATTCTATATTTAGTTTGGTTGAATAATCTTACTTTTACTTGAGTGACATGTCAGTCATGAATTTATTATTTATTGCCAACATACATATCAGGCCTCCGTAAGAATTCTTGCGATTTATTCTATTTCGTCACCTTGAATGCATGGTGACAATCCACTATTGTGGAAGATTCACGGCTTTTGGAATTCATACCCGAGATAAATTAAGGGGGATGCATTTGCTTTCGCTGTAATCAAATATATTGGAACCATGATTCATACACGTATTTCTAAATGCACATCTTGTGTCTAAACCCTAGAAACATAGTTACGTAAGATTACAAAACGTAGATTTTTATTCAAATGTTTAATTGAAAACATTATGAGTAATCGAATACCAGAAAGCCGTGATCAATTTTTCCTAAATGTCCGAGTTCAGTTTGAAAATCGTCAGTGGTGAACGAGCATTATGACTTCCATTAGACAATTAGACATGTTCAGCTGTCAACCCTAATGAAAAATACATGTACAAACATGTAAAAATTCAAACTGACCTCATACGCCTTTTGAAGGACGATCAGATATAACCATGGGCAAATGCAAAGTTTCAAATGCTAATACAGGAAAACGTATTCACTTCGCAATTTCTCTCAAGCAGACAGTGTGAGAAACGATGAAGTGAAATCAAATGTAAATCAGCACACCAGGTTGCTACGGTAACATGGACATTTAAATATGAAAATGAAACACCGGCACCACAGTGTGTGTGGTGTGTGTGGAAAGAGACCAAAAATAGGGTAATGTATACGGAGTGTTTTATCTAGTGTATAGCGGATTGAAACCTGCAAAAGAATAACAGACGTTAGAACGGAACGCTTAACTAAAATGTCCGTGTTTTACGATGTAATGTAGGATCAAGTGTGTTAGAAGTTAGAACAACACCTTGTCCCACTCCACGGAAATGTCGAAAGCAGTGTTAATGCTTATATCATCTAATTATACAAGAGAAAAATCTCGATTTTCTGTTTCAAGCCGAAAGTTGACAACACTGTTAATATACGCAATAAAATCTGTCTCTAGACCAAATGATGGAAAGCTTTTAAAGCAATTGTTTTAAACCATTTCGGCTGTAAAAACAAAAATATCAACAAAGGGTTATTTCCTTTGAACATGCATTGTCTCTCAGTAGCGGTGTCACAAATATGAAAAGTCATCTTGTAGAAAGCATTGGTGACATCTCCCCGTTGTGTGATTGATTTACAGCTATCGTTAGAGCGACATATTTAGAACTTGGTCATAGTAAAAAAAAAATCTGACCTGTAGAATTTCGTTACTATAGCCACTGAGTATAACTTAGGAAAACGTTGACGGGAGCGATTATCTACATCAGTTGATACATCTTCCTTGTGAACTTTATTTTAATCATGGCTTGCCCTTTATGAGGAAGTTAATAAATACATTGCTACTGAACTGTAGATTTTTAGTACCAGCAAGAGGGAAGGAGCTTGAGTATGCAGAGATAACAGACCTACCTGTGCAATATTTTTTTCAAGCATAACCAGGATAAAAAAATGTTTGTGATAAGGTTTACGGGATGCTTGCCGTTTCTTCTCTCCTTTATTCTGGTCCAAATTTCCTACGGTAAGTGAAAATTTAAATCTATGTTTTGTTTTGCTTGTTTATTTGTTTTTACGAGGCAGAGTATGAAAGCAATATGACTAATTCTAGTTTCTTCCTAATATATATATATATATATATATATATATATATATATATATATTATATATATATATATATATATATATATGTGTGTATCTCTCTCTCTCTCTCTCTCTCTCTCTCTCTCTCTCTCTCTCTCTCTCTCTCTCTCTCTCTCTCTCTCTCTCTCTGTGTGTGTGTAGGTTACATGTATCACGCAGAGCGATTGCCGATGTCCAAATATAGCTTAATGGTAGAGCACCTGACTATAAATTTTGAGGACCCAGGTCCGAATAGTAATTCACTGTATTTCTTTGTACACAATAATCGGGGTGAAATGTCATCAGTACCTACATATAATTTTAGAATGCTAATTATGAATGTGAGACGTACATGTTTAACGTTCAAACAGACATCTTCATCTAATCAAATTTCCCCTGTAAATCATGATAAAGGACATTATACAATTAGTTCAGATCAATACAAATGTAAATAAACCTGTGTAGAGATAGCCAACGAGTGCAAAATTCTATGTATTTGTAACTACGTGCCACTAGTTTATTGAAAATGTAGTACTGTTAAAAATATTTTATAATGTAATTTTGATAATTGCAATAATTATGATTAGTGCAATGTCAATCCAGTCGGTTGGAATGACTGAGTAAATAGTGTTGCGCAATACATTAGCCATTGAATGTTTAAAATAAAAATGCGTATTCTAAACTTTTAAGCAGTTCGTGTGTAATTTATTCTTTGGTAATTATGAATGCAAAACTTGTTTTGAGGTGCTCTTAATTTTGTATTCTTTATGTAGGAGTTATGAGATTGATCAATGTTAGTTATCCTCACTTTTTCATATAGATGATGCTGTACTAACTATTAAGCCCAAACGTGACGTTTCTAACAATTTCCCATAAATCATATTTTTTTCATTTCCTCGGCATGACGAGTTCTTGTATGATTTCCGAAATATGTTTGAATTATGTATTTTTTACTGTGGTACAATTGCCATACTACCTGGGTACCTCAGTGGTTATAGCTAGTAACGCAATGGTCCGGGGCTCGATCCCCGATTGTTTTAGACATTTTTATCACTTCTTTTCGGTTGCGGTAGCTCAGTGGTTAGAGCGTTCGCTTCGTAACCGGGAGGTCGTGAGTTCGAGCCCCGCTCCTGCCATGGCCGCGTCAAACCTAAGACGCTAAACGCTCGGCATTTCGAAGTAAGAATCACGGGTCTTTCGGATATGACGGAGGTCCCGTGTCACGGTATGCGTTGACACGTTAAAGAAGCCTCACTGCTATGGCCCTGACCGGTAAGCATAGGTCAAAATTTGAGGTACTCCACCTACAGCTGGTGACGTTTCAATATGAGTGAAAAATTCTTGAAAGGACGTAAACGAAACAAACACAAAAACAAACTTCTTTGCTAAAATGACTCTGTACTGCCCATAGATACAAACTTCTGTATATCAGAGCTGATTTTACATTTTTACTTACAAGAACCAGGAACTGTTAAAACAAGCTAACTCTAAAACAGGGATGGAAATATACCCCCCGGAGATTGTGTAGAAATGAGATTAAATGCAAATAAATCATACGTAAAATGTTACGAAAATAAATTGTCCTTAAATCGCTTTAGCAAAGAACAACGCTTCAACAGGTTCTTCATTTGCGACAACTCCGTTCTCTCAGCCTCAGACAAGCTCATTTTTGATGTCAGACTCATTTTTTCCAGAACATGTTCCTTTTATTAAAAATGATACTTGGATTAAAAGTGAATATGTTTAAGTCTCATGGTCCCGGAGCCTGAACTTTAGTTCTATTGCTACTTATACTTGTATAACAACACAAATATCTGGTGTTAGTTGAAAATGTCATTTTATTAAATGTTTGGTTGGTTGTCTGTATATTGTTTGACGTCCCGCTCAAGACATTTTCACTCGTATAGAGAGATCAACTTTACCGGTGAAGGGCTGCAAAAACAAAGTCTTTGCTCGGCGCTTACCTGCTGGGCATCAGTTTTTGCGGTCTCGTTCAAAGGACCGCCCCATTTGGTCATCTCTTACGACAAGCAAGGGGTACTGAGGACCTATTCTAACCTGGATCCCCACGGAATATTTTATTAATGAAGAATATATATATATATATATATATATATATATATATATATATATATAAGTTAAAGTCAAATAAAATACAAAAGGGGGAGCATGAAAATTGAAAGTGAATCTGACAATAATGACTGTAGAATAAAGAGAAAAATAAAGTGCCATCCTCAATCTTATGTAACCACATTTTTAACAGCAAACCAAAACTCAAAAGTGTCTGCACAATAGGAGGAAAGTTCGAATTACATGAAGGGTAAAATATCCGGATTTGAGAAGCAACACAATAATTACTCTTGCTCTTTCTATGGGATTGATTGATTGATTGATTAAATATTGTTTAAAGTCCCGCTCGAGAATCTTTCACTCATATGGAGACGTCACCATTGCCGGTGAAGGGCTGCAAATTTAGACCTATGCTCGGGCTTATGGCCTTTGAGTAGGGAGGGATCTTCTACGTACCACACCTGCTGTGACACGGGACCTCGGTTTTTGCTGTCTCATTCGAAGGACCGCCCCATTTAGTCGCCTCTTTCGACAAGCAAGGGGTACTGAAGATCTATTCTAATAACCCGGATCCCCACAGGGACTTTCTATGGGTACAAAATGAGGGTCACGTGACATGTAATGAACCGAGATAACTTGAATTTTATAATCTGAACTCATATGAGAGGAGAAGATCTCTATTTCGATTTGAAGAAACCATACAAACCCAAGTATGTTCACATTATAATGGGTTCAGAGTCAGAAGTAAAGATTAAACTCGGCTTTTTTCCTGTATATTTTGATCGTATTGCTACTGCAAGTTAGGAGTTTGAGTGACGTAGCTATCATTGACTCCAAAACTCCCAGGCGTACACATCATTTTGACAACAATAAAAAATGCTTGTTAATTTTACATTTTATTATGCATGATTTTATAGCTAGAACAACCCATAAATGTAACCTAAAAAGCCTCAAAACCCATGAGCTTCCGGGGGCTTCGCCCCTGGGCCCCCACCAGGACCTTGCCCTGGACCCATTGGAGACCTAAAGACGGCCCCTAGACTCCCAGCCTTTTCTGGATTTGTCACTGTGCGTACACTTCACTTCAAGGCTAGCTACGCCACTGAAACTCAAGGAGTTCGTTTCCCGATTTATATTCCACAACGTAACACATTCCTTGCGTCCAATAATTTGACCTATCTCTAATTGAATTGAAGATATATGTAGTTAATTAAAGATAGATGTTTATACTTTGTAACATTTAAAGGTTTAATTCAATTACAATTTTGCAATTGAATTAGACATAACTAATACACTTGATACTATTTAATTGAACCAACATTGAAATTATATAATTCAAGAGATCTTTTATGGAACTGAATTTATCTTTAATTACTAATAGTTATCTCTAATTATTTGAAGATGGGGTCTAATTGATGAAAACTAAGTTTAAATATAAAAAAAACAAAGAAAACGTTTTTTTAAATTATTAAATTTTGACACTATCTTCCAATTATTAACCAATCTCAATTAAATTCCATTAAAGATGGGTCTATTTCAATCAGAATTTGGTCTATTTCTTATTGAACTGGATTAATCCATATCTATCTATTTAATCAACCTATCTTAATTTCGTTTAGAGATTGTTCAGTAATTTGAAGACAGGTCTTAATATCAAGGGGTACATATGTAGCTAAATAAAATTTAAAAATTGTCTCACCTATATGTGGTTACATCATATTTATGCAATATTCAGTCTACAACTGCACTTTAAAAAAAGAAATTAAATATAAAAAATCACATATACACCCTGTAATTTATAATAATCCATTTTTCTAATTTCGTTCAGTTAAAGCTTCAAATCTCCAATGTCTGATTTTACTTAATCTCCACCTGAACATGCACGGATTAATTTCTAGTATTTTATTAAGTACCTAGATGTATAGATGTAAAATTGTCATTCAATATCGCAACAAAATATACACGAAATTTTATTTTATCAAGCAAAGAGGAAGTGTAATATGCAATGTTATATTGTAAATTTACATATATGTAATTCTTTCAAATTCACGTTAACAAAACTGGATAATTGTAACTGTGATGCAGGGAATTTCAGAACGTGAAATTCAATGTTTTTCTTTGCAACGTAACTCACCCGAACCCCGAGAATCGAATCCCAAACTAATTTCGTTGCATTTAGTCCCTATTTGATGCATTCTGTGCCGAAATTCTTCGTGTTCGTGACACATACAGATAGAAGTTGCCAACCTTACCTGAAAATGTAAGTAGCATATTCGTCTTCGCTAGCCAGGTGTCGAATCGCTCACTCCCATCTGCCGAAGATGAGCGAAGGCGAATCGGACACTTGAAGATGGGTTATATATCGTACATAGTGGTGGATTTGACTATTTTCTTATAAACTTTTACACAGGTTCCACAAGCTGTAGCCTTGACTGTTAAAATAGCTTCTTATTACGGTAAAAGTTCATTTACTTACTGTCTGTCATTCATATTTCAGTACTTTTCATGTTTTACAGATGTGATTGATGCATTCTACGTGTTTTTGTATTAAACAGAAAGTGTCATCCCCTGTTGTCACTCTTTCATAACTAAATAAGTTATCTGTTTTTTGATTGGATAAGTTGGGATATTTTCATTGGTTTTGATCGACTAAAGTTGGTGAATATGATTCAGTGTCAATAACGGAAATTCTCAGCGTAGGTGTTCCCTTGTCAAGTCCTGTTTCAAGGTGTTGTGGATAGGTTTTATACTTGGTACTATATATTTTTCAGAATCAATCACTTTTATGTAGTTTATTTCTAAAAGGAATACTCTAGGCAGGCCACGAAGGTCTACTTTAGAAAGATAGCAGTGTTATGAAGCCCAGTAGTGACATGTTTAGATATTTGCTACATTCTGTCGTGTCGCAGCAAAACACCTTTAGAGAGTTTACCTTGGCGATTTCCACGGATGCGGTTTTCAGCTGGTCTTGCAAGTTTGTATAGTGGCTCCAGTTATTGCATTTCTTTCTCTTGGTAGAAAAGTCCAACATAATAACGCCTTTTACGTCCCAAAACACTATGGCCATCACCTTGCTAGCAGATGGTTGCGTTTTGAACTTCTTTGGCCTCGGGGACCCAGGTTCTACCCAATGACGACTCTGAGTGTTATTCTCTGGCTTATAATAATGAACGAAAATCTCATATACAGTCACCAGACGCAAAAGAAAATTATCCTTTGACCAAATATGTTTCAACAAGGCGCTGCATACTGATTGTCATTTGCTCACTGCTAAGGGATTTGAGGATCCAACGGGCTGTTAGGTTTCGCATACCTAAACGATTATGTAAGATTGTTGAAACGCTACCATGTGAAATGCCTAATGCCTGCGCTATTTCTTCCACCTGAATTCGCCTGTCAGAGTTACCAAATCCCGAATACTGGCATCCAGTGGGCGTCCAGACCCGCCGTGTATTCCCTTCCTTGTTTTACCTTTTAAATACAAGTACCGAATTACAGCACGGTACTCAATTTTAAATGAAAAGCGTGCCTTTGTATCACTAACCATGTTTTACATTCAATATCTTATTAAAGAATGACTCGATACGTGTGCAATTTTGCACCCAGGTATAATACAGGCATTGAAGCAAGGCATGAAAATCTTGACCGTCTTGGCCATTCGGAAATGGGATAGGCTGGTTACTTATTGACTTCCCCTAGTACACATACTTCTTCTAATGGTATAGCAACTGATTGTATAAAAAAAATTGATAATAATAATATAAAAGATATAAAACGCAAAAGTTTCACAAAAATGTTACCTTTTAAAACGCAGTAGCATGCATAACGTTATAATTGAACTTTGTGGCACATTTCCCTGTGTAAAGGGCGTGAAAATTTACCTGTCATGGTCCTTAATCAGGAAATGTAAGGTGTGAGATATTGTATCTGTTATATTTAAAAAGAGCAAATCTAATTCAATACATCACTTACGAAAACAGGATAAATGCAATTGTAATGCAGAAAATTGATATTACATGTAATTTTTAGATATTGAAATTAATTTCATTTCTATGCATATCAATTCATCTAATCCACGTATACGTGCTTTAAATCCCTAACAGGTACTTTGCATCATTCTCCCTTCCTTTTCCTTTTGTGCTAACATTCGTCTAAGGCAAAGACATTTAAGGGTTGTGGCTATCGGTCAGGTTTAAGCATACATGTTCAGATAGGTCAGTTGGTTTAGGGCACCATACTGAATATTCAGGGCTCCGTCTGGTTAGCTGCGTTGTATTTCTTGCTGTTGTAACTATGACAACAGATAGGAATTACTACAATTACACTTTTTTCTCCTCTGATTATTGCAAAACGTCTTGAAATCTCTTTGATATCGATTCTCAAAGTCGAAGACATAAAACACCAGTAGAATCTCTTTAACCTTTACTCGGTCAAACCGTCTACATATACAATGTATACTGATTTCCGTCAGTCATCACCTGTCTGTCATTTATGGAACATATAACATGTTTATGACTATTACAAAGCCAGTCCAAGTACTTGATCAGCCCCAATAATCTGAAAATCGCGATATCATGTGACTGTAGAACCCACGAGCAAGACAGGTTACGGACAAAGAAGTTGTTGCTGCAGGGATTTCCGCGGTCTCGTTTAAAGATAACATTTGACAAATTCTATGGTCGTTATAATGATCATATTTGCAAATACCTGTCATTAGGTCGAATGCTGTTTAATATTGTTCATATCAATTGCTAGGCCGCTCTTTTTATGCTGCATCTAACTACATGTATAGATTACTCCGTTTACCTGATCAATATATAGGGCCCGCGGCGGGTGTGACTGGTGAATTGGAGGATGGTTACACCTCATAAACGCATGATCCCACCTCTGGTGGTATGTCCAGGGGTCCGTGGTAGCCCATCTCTCTCTTTTGTATTCCTTATAGCATTATGAGATTAATCACTTTTCGTTATCTTCACATTTTTGACATGGGGAGATAGTCTTGCCAGTTCGATTGTTTTAGTCTTAGATACAGATCTGATAAATGTTATCCCCTCATATATTTAGGTCAAAGGACAATAACCACGATGCTTTAAGGGGATGCCTCAATTCAGGAAGCCTTTCTATATAAAAATAATCAGAAACAAAAGGTCAATGAATGCTCTCACCTACCTACATGTATATACTCACTCACGATGACCTTTAACCTCTTACGAGAATTTTATCAACCATTTATTGTGTCATCAACACAAGTGTTCCTTAAGACGGATCGCCCCTTTGCAATATACGCCTATGCTTAACAAATGCCGTTCTTATACATGTTTGAATTGTGCAAGTAAGACAACATTGGGTAGAATGACATTGAAATTTGCCCTAGAATTCAAAAGTTGATATTACAGGGGTTTGTACAGTCTCGTCTAAAGTCGGCATTTCGCAAATCTATTGTCGTTATAACGATTTAGTGTGTCAGTACAATCTTCCATGGGGTCAAATGCTGTCTGAATTGTCTCCTACCAATTGTTAAGCCGTTCTTGGCACATTGATTCTAAGTGCGGACTACCCCCTTTACCTGATCAAGTTATAGGGCTCACGGCGGGTGTGATAGGTCGACATGGGATGCGTACCCATATGTACCTGGTCCCACTTCTGGTATGTCCAAGAGTCAGTGTTTGCCCATCTCTCTGATTTGTATTCTCTATAGGATTACGAGACTGAGCACTGTTCGTTACCTAGCCTTTTCCATACTATCTAATCGCTGTAAGAAATAAGAGGATAAAAAGATGAAATTGTATTCTTTTTCTGTGTCCACACAACACTCTTACATTTGACTACGGACTATATATGACCGTCACATGTAATCTATCGTCCTGAAAAATCAATCAACATTTTACAGTTCTTTTCTTCTATATTTGTGGCAACTATGCAACAGAAAACACAATGTTGTAAAACTGATATTTGAAGATATTTTTATTGTTGATAAAGTAAACTTTGGGATTATATTTGATAAGTAGCTGTGCATGCATGATTGTGTCCTACCAAAAAATATTGTTTTATTGGCAGTTTCCTATAACAGTAAAACAATTAATTCTTATATGTATTATAGGAAAAATGTTGATACTTAGATATTCATTACAACAAGTTGTTATCACAATAGTGAAATAGTTGATATGTTGATTTGCTTTGGGCATCACTTTCATCAAATTTTGTGGGGAAACTTAATACATTTATTTTGAATATTTAATAATTGATCTAACTATAAAGTCACACTTTCAAGAAATAAAAGAATAAAATTGTCCTTTACTAAGGTGGGAAAACATTTGCCATGTTGACTGTCAGAACGTTCGTTCCATAGTTTAAAAATTGATATATCTGTATTTAAATTTACCGTCATACACTGTATCAGTTTTAGACTTTGTGTTAGGGTGCAGTTTTAATCCAGAAATAAACAGATGACAGATAACAAACATTAAAAAGACGAGGGCTGAGAAAATTGAATGAAAGGGAAGTATATTTTCTATGAGATGACCTGTGTAGTAAAACACCATCTAAAAATTTAAAAGTACTGAATTTTGTATCCAATCAAACAAAATCACAACAGAGAGGTAATTCAAAATTATGGAATACGTTTTTAATTGACAAAAGTAACAGAATATACAACATTAGATGGTAATTTGAAATTGTCATCCTTCGTGAGGTAACCCCGTGGGGATCCGGGTTGATAGAATAGAGGCGACTAAATGGGGCGGTCCTTCGGATGACACCGCAAAAACCGAGGTCCCGTGTCACAGCAGGTGTGGCACGTAAAAGATCCCTCCCTGCATAACGGCCATAAGCGCCGAGCATAGGCCTAAATTATAACACAAACACAAATGGCATTATAAGAGCATTTCCACCAAATCTAAGCGCTTGGTGTATAATAGAGCTAATGACCAATGTGCTGAATTCTAAAACACCAGAGGGAATTCTACCTATCTATTTTATAGAATTAGCCAGTATTTAATAGCT
Source organism: Ostrea denselamellosa (assembly GCA_024699665.1). Classification (NCBI taxonomy): domain Eukaryota; kingdom Metazoa; phylum Mollusca; class Bivalvia; order Ostreida; family Ostreidae; genus Ostrea; species Ostrea denselamellosa. Next base: position 1,246,453 of record JAMZEH010000015.1, read on the forward strand.
CTGCTTTACAGTAACATTTTTTATATATCGTGTTTATGCTTCAAATTGGGACAAAATTTGTAATAAACTACAAATATGTAATGTCTGCTGTTACTTGTAATTTATTGGAATGTCAAAGTTCTGTGGTATGAAAAAACATTGTGACCGTGAAATAACCTTGACAAAAAATAAATGATAACCACAAGAACCAGTTTTCTGTATGCCAAAGGAACGTAGATATTGCATAAAAATATCACATCTCAACGCCTACACATGTAAGTGATATGAGTCTTCTAATAACATCTCCTTAAATGCATGATTGTTAAAACTCAATTTCTTGGTCTAATTGTCGTTTGATATAGCTTAAATGCCATATATTAAGCGGTTTCTATCGTCCTCCTTAACGGACACCTAATTGCACAATTAAAGAAAATGCGGCAAAGTTCTTTTAGAAAAATATCATCCTTTAAACGTTCACAACATGTTCATATCTCAATACTATGTAAACGTTCACAACATGTTCATATGTCAATACTATGTAAACGTTCACAACATGTTCATATGTCAATACTATGTAAACGTTCACAACATGTTCATATGTCAATACTATGTCAATTTTAATGTACTTTGTCTTGGACTTTAATTTCATCTTTATTTTTCATTCATGTATTTTCAATCTGTGGTGTCCCGTGTTATTTCCTTTGTGAGTACGTAATAACTTTACCTCTATAAAATACTTTTGCATCAATATCACGTAATATTCCGTCCTGTTGGTCATCTCCTTTTATAAGTGGCTTGGCTATACCATCATTGCTGCAAAAGTTCAAACGCTCCCAGGAAAATCTTTGTATTTATTTTATAATATTAGATTCAGGGTCACTTTATTCAATTTTTTTTTCTATACATCTGACATTTATAGACAGTTAAAATAACCACGCCATATAAATTCATTGTACGGATATTTAATCTTTCCACTGTTATGTTAAGTGTATATTATTTTAGTCCTATATCCGATCTACTGTTTCAGCGATGACGTGTCACGATTTAAACATTTACGATCTCAGACATCTACGGACAATCTTATACTTCCTCAAAACACGGCAAACACTTTGTTAAATTAAAAAAAAAAAGACCAAATGTCTTACTTTTTAAATACGTTTACAAGTAAACGCACAAAAAAGAAAATGTTTTGAAAGTATTGTGTAGTTTTGTACCTTTTCGTTCGTGAGTATCTATGTGGATTTGCATCGGGGAATTAAAATATCGAATGGTTGTGATAGTTAATTTCCGCAAAACATTCAGAGTGCTGCAATGACCTCTATAGCTGATTTTAACTACTTTCATACGTCAACGGATGTCTTATTTCTATCAAAAACAGATCTCTCTGATATTATCAGAAAACTAAATTTGAATTTTGCAAAACATACATAATACTAACAGAACTGATATTGCACTACTTTAATGCATATTTTAGTCCTTTAATACAATGTAGATGTCTTTCCAGTGTTGGCATGTCTAAATACGCTAAAATATTATTAAATGTAATATTCATAATTACCGATACCACAGATTCTTTCTAGTCACGTCATTCGCTGAGATGACTGATGTCAACCGAGATCGGCGGTTGTCCGTTGACGTTGGTTAACATTTGAACATCAACAAATTCTTGAAAAGTACGTACATATGTTTCATCACTTTTGATATGAAGCATCGGGAAGGGGACAGATTTGTGAATTTCATGGTCACTATACTTCAGAGTCTTAAGGAGAGGAATCAAACCCATAAAAATATATAATCTTTGAATAAATTGATTTTTCTGAAACATCTAATGTTGCTGCAAGGATGTATTTAGATTATATAGTTATTCAATAGTTATAGTCACTGGTTGTCTTTGACCATCATTTTACTCTTGGATATTAAACAATCAAACTAAGTACATAACGATAAAAAAAAAAAACAAGAAAAAAGGATTCTATAAAAATTTTGAAATTTATGGCTCCTGTTTCAGGAATCTGATGCGAGAGCAGGAGATCGTGGTTCTTTTAAGAAAATTTCTTTCAAATCGTCGTCTTCCAAACATTAAACAACCTTAATGACTACACAGTAAGCCAATACTAAGCCTATGAAATGCATGGCATGCATATGTGTGTCAGGACTTCTGGGGCTAAGTAGGAGCTTTATCTAACTCATATCGTGAAAATTTGCATCTCACTTTTAATCGTTTTGACTATAATATATTAAAATGAGTACATGGTAATGCTAGGGAACTACTTTGGACATTCACGGTTAAAGGAGTTTTCGTACCAAGATGGGACTCTGTGACACATATAGTTTATTTCTTTTTTAAAAAGTCTTGACTCCTGGTCATCAAACACAAAGTACATAGTAAAAATGAGGGGGGACTCTAAATGAATTACATTAGAACACTGTTAGAGCGAACTGTCCAGCGAAAAGCAGATCGTTGTACACTTCCTTATATTCAAAGAAATTTTCGTTATTTTCGAATAAATATCCCTATAGATAAGCGTGGCTTCGTTATAAGCGTGTTTGTTATAAGCATGTTTTACTTATACAAATCATCGACCATCGGCTTTGCAATAATGTGACAGGGCAGAACTCTTACAATGAATCTTAGAGTCTAACACAACAGGCCCATGGGCCTTTAAGGTCTTGATTCTTGGACATCAAACTTGCACTTGGTAATAATTAGGAGAGAGGCCGTATCCCGTATCATGAACTCAGATGTTACAGCGGGGTCCTACGGCAATGCAGTATTTCTTTTCCTTGAAATTCATGAACAACTACACTGAACATTTAGTACATGACTGGCTACATAGTTATTATGGGTAGGAGGCATCTATCGAAACTGAAATTCTCGGTGCTTGGGTCAATAGCTGATGTCGATTATTGATTGATTGAATATTGTTTAATGTCCCGCTCGATAATCTTTCACTCATATGGAGACGTCACCACTGCCGGTGAAGGGCTACAAATTTAGGCCTATGCTCGGCGCTTATGGCCTTTGAGCAGGCAGGGATCTTTTACGTGCCACACCTTCTGTGACACGGGACCTCGATTTTCACGGTCTCATCCGAAGGACCGCCCCATTTAGTCGCCTCTTACGACAAGCAAGGAGTACTGAGGATCTATTCTAACCCGGATCCCCACGGGATGTCGAGGTAGGACTCTATGGATCAGCTAGTGAATGATCTATTAAAATTTTACGAATTGTCTCCTTCATTCCTTAACATATAAAACACAACGTTCATTGTAATAGCCCCTGCAGACAATGTTTTGATGTAATAGACAAATTACCGTATTTAGTTATATACTCATTTTTCTCACTTGCATCAATGATATAATACAGAATACTTAACAGGAAAAGTGGTTTATTACACAATATCCGAAGCCCATTCTGTTATCTATGCTATAAAGACGCACTCAGAACACAATCAATAAGCAACACTTCTTTTATACGTGCAAAGGTTCACGTAAATCTCAAGGTCCATGGACTTCTTGTTCATGATAGTTGTGTTAAACTCCAAGAGTTTTAGAGAAACAGTTTTGTTTTGTTTACAGGACATTCGGATTGTTCACAAATTGAAGATAAGAATAGCACGGCTATTATTTCCCCGCTACAGAACCATACTTACTGTGACTGGAGAATAGCACCACGCCAGGGATCCCTTCAAATAGAAATCTCAACAATAGCATGCCGTCATGATGTGATAGTAAGTGACAGGCTTTGTAACATTGTAAAAGTATTATCAATGCTTTAACATGATGCACTGAATTGTATGTCTGTCTCGGCGTGAAACACTTAAATTGTTGATGTTAATTGTATGCCTGTGTGACTCCTGTTTGATGAGTAATTGAATGACTTTCATATGTGCAAATTTTAGTAATAATTCAAACTCAGAGGGGCCTCCATGGCTGAGTGGTTAGAGCATCTTGCTTAAAATCACAAAGCCTCTCACCTCTGTCGGCGCGTGTTCGAATCTCGGCCACGGCGTTATGTGAGCAAGTTTGCCAGTTTAATTGCGGAAGGTCGGTGGTCTCTTCCCAGGTACATTGTATCTGGGTTCTCTCCTCCACCAGCAAATACTGGACGCCACCAGATAACTGAAAAATTGTTGAGTGTGGCGGAAAGCGATAAATAATCAATCAATCAATCAATCAAACTCAGATATGTTTTGATTTAGCATTTTCTGGATGTGCTCTCTCTCTCTCTCTCTCTCTCACACACACACACACACACACACACACACACACACACACACACACAGATATATATATATATACTCAATACATTTTTAGCGATGTACTTGATTTAGCAGTAGTTGTTTTCAGAGACAGGCTCTACTTAGAATAAACATCAGCCGATAACTATCAAACGTAACAGTGTTCCACCAGCATGGTAAACTGTAATAGTTTCCGTCTTCACTTTGATACATAAATTTGACCTTTTGAACTTGATCATCTAGTTCACTAAAATGAAGTCACTGTCTCGTATGGTTCAAAGGTCGTGACATAGGTTAAAATGTGCGGACAGACATACTGTCAGAGAAATAAATGAAAACAAGATGCTCTGGATATAAAACGTATACAAAAATCACTTCTGGATCACAAACTCCTCGAACTTCTTTGGACAGACTACATTTTTATGTACATTAACCATCCAGATGATGGTTGTTGCGGAGGTTTCACAGACCCAAATTGATACGGTGGTTAGTATATTCCTGGGATGGCATTAGCGGATCATCAGAATCAGGTTTTCAATTAGTTTTGCTGTAGTTAGAAAGGTATGGCGTGTATATGTATGTCTCTAACATTTCCTGTTGGTGTTTCAAGAACATGGGATCTTGGAGAAGCGTACTGGTATACGCCTGTAGCCGATGTAATTTATTTTCGTGGTTATGGATTCTTACATGACGTATAGATAGACTGTAGAGTTCATCCAATACTTTTGCGGTATGCACATCAGAGTTAAACTTCTGTTGGTATTCGCGGGTTTCAAAAGTGGTGTAGCAACACATATATCGATTTTCAGACGTCCCTCGAAAACGAGTTGTGCTGGAGACGTCCCTAACATGTCGACAGTAGTATTTGGGTATGCCAATATAGCTTTGTAAGGATTCAAACACCTGGGTAAGTGTTGTTTTACTGGACCTCCCAGATATCATTTGACCTCAGTGTTATTAATCGAATGGCGAAGTAAACAATGTGTAAATCGTAATCATAAATTCCCAAGATATATACAAGTTCGAGTGTAGGGCAACACGGACATCCGACAAAGCGAATGTAGGATCAGGTACCATGGAGGAGTAAACATCCTCAGCTGACCGGTCACATTCGTCGTGAGCCCTTAGTCGAAATTAGGTAAACGGGATTATCCATAGTCAAAGTTAGTATGAAAAATGACAGTTTAACAAACTGTATGAAACAAATCATTCAACATATGTCCCAGAGACACTTTGTAATCGCAAACAAGGTCATTATAGCGACCGTAAAATTTGCGAAATGATGACTTCAAGCGAGATTCGTTATAACCCTGCAACGTCAACTTTTTTGTCAGTAGTTGACCTCGCTTTAAAAATTCTCATACGCATGGCATGCTCTCGCGTATCGAATCAACTGGGAGATATACACACCATAAGCAGGCGAAAGTGGTATATTACTACATAGATATGGCAAGTTAATGATTCCAAAGTTGAAGTCATCACGCTTGTCATATAATGTAGTTGTCAGTCTGCCATATATAGGGCGAGTAGTAGCGATTGAAAACTAGCCGGTGACTGGTACAGTAATTTCAACAATTGGTTGCAGTAGTTTATGATTAGTCTCCACCAGTACAGTATATGTGACGACCAAACATATACTGGTGAAACGTGATTTCAGCCAAAAGACTTTTTCAATTTGGGAATAATCTGGCAACGCACTTGATGTATAGGCTATAAACTTTCCACCTTGGACTAGAATTGCACCCACTTTCTTTGAACTTTCGATTACAGTTAAGATAAGTGGCTTTTGGGACTTATAGTAATGCAAGAATCGCACTGCTGTCAAGGTGCTGCGGTTAGTAGAAACTTTCTTTCCAGTGACAATTGACATTCTCTTGAATGAATAATGAGTATTTTAAGTGGACAGCTAACTATCCTTCGCTGTCTTTCGCTGCACGTATTTTTTGGATCAGCGGACGCAAGTACGTGATCAACGTAGAACACGTGATCCTTCCAGAATTCACATTTATCCAGACTATGTTTCAGGTATTGAATACGAATGCTATTCATGATAGTTTTCAATATGCTATCATGTTAACATTCCTCAATGTCTTTACCCCTTAAAATAATATTATCAATTATTGCTTTGCATCCATCCAGATTTCTGACCAAGTCTGAAATTAGCGTCAGTAGACATCCAATTCAGATACCAGATGGTAGTCTAACAAATCGATATCAACCTTACGAAGAGTTAAGGTGCATAACTTGAGGTTTTCCCTCAAGATCAATTTAACAAAAGCTTGCCGTCGTCCCAGTAATTCTTTTAGTGTGCGAATTGTCCTGTTGAGGGTTTTGGGATATCCATTTCAGGACGATCATCACGATAACTCATTCTGTCGAGCTATGATTCCTTCCCGTTCGTTCTTGAGTTTGTCCTCTAGCGATATTGGCACACGACGAGGTAGGTTTACAACAGAAGATATACATGTGTTAATGTTATTTTCCTACCTGACAAGAGTCTTAAACCCTTCAACACATCACTACATTTTAACGCAATGTCCTCAGGATTGGATTGGCTGTTGTTTCCGAGTGTTCCAGATTAAAAAAATTTTGAACAAGTCTCATTGATGCATAGACAGCTGATCCTGCAAAATTTCGGTGGTAGGTACATATAATCGAATATCTTATTACAACTATGATTTTGTATTACTCTTGACGACGATTGTCTCGACTGTGTTCTCTGTATGACTTCGGGTTAGCTTCTGACATACGTGTAGCAAGATGATGATCTGTCGTTCGTTTGATCACATCGCGAATATTCGTCAGCACACTGCAGCTTTCTATGATGAATATGAAATTTCGTTTGCGGCTTAATCTTATTTGGTTGGAGAAACATGTGTGGTTTTAAGGTTCCTTGCTGTTTGAATTGAATTGCTTGCTTCGTTATTTACGAACAACATTCACTGATGTATCTTGAGATGTAGATTGCTCACGTGCAATGCCAAGAGTTTGTCAAAACATAATTCAATACCTACATTAACAGCTTTTCCCATATCTTGTGCGGATTAACACCTGAAAAACTTCACTAACATTTTCATCATTACAGTCATATACCAGCAATTTCAGTTCTGAATCGTCAAGCACGTTGAACCTAGGTCCCATTCAAAATTTCTCAAAGTTCAAAACTGCAGCTGAACCTCCTTTCCTTTCTCCCGAATTGACAGTTCTAAATTCACAAGCTCTTTCAAGATGATGACGACATAAAATAAATAAGTTCAGCACATGCATCAATAATTCGAAGACATCCAGCTTTTCGGCATTTATAAACGACCGTTGTAGTGGTGTACGACTGTTTGTTAATGTTGTCTGTTCGTCTCGAATGCAAACCAAAGTAATAAATAACCACTTGGAAAACTTCACATAGCTATGAAGTGGGGTGGTACGTGATTAAATCGACTGCGAAGGACTTCGGGCTTCAGGGGATTTGATAAGTAATTGGCCCACTTCCTAGCCCAGTGCAGGTTTTTGAAAAGCTTTTTCTTTCTTAAGCATGTGTAGTGATTTTGTAAAATAAAAATCCCTCTTTTCAAATCCAGATGTCAGATGATGAAAAGTTTGAAAATGTCCTTTGGAATTCAACATTATGCTCACAAAACAACCAGACCACCGTTCTGATTGGAACCGTCTATTTACGAGCGGATATTTCGGTGCCAGCTCACTCAATCAACGTATCCAGATATGGTAAAACGATGTTTTGTCACAGTATAGTTAGAATGCATCGCATCCTCTCCGTTCGTTGTACAGTTTACGAGAATTTGTTATCTGAGTTTACATGAAGTATGTACTTCACATAGATTGTATATTATATAGTTTGTGTTTTTCTCGTTTTTATTTAAAAAATAGAATGTAGCGAAAAGTACACAGATCTAGCTGGCAACATCTCTGTTTATTTCCCGGGAGAATTGTTTCATGCGACTCCTGTTATCTGCAAGTACACCATATCGTTACCAAAATATTACACCATCGATCTCCAGATACACGACATAGTACTAGGGGAAAAGGATACACTTGTCGTAAGTTTTAACGGTCATGGTGACCACTTTCATCTGAAATTGAAGAAACTACATAGATTATAATTTTGAGCTACATTTTCAAATACACATATTGAGTTGTGTTTTGTCAATCAGATGATATTTTAACTGTTGAATTAACGAAATATCTTGTTTATCCTTTTTAATTATTCATATACGTTTTATTCAGTTCCACCCTCTCCAACATATTACACCTACCACGTATCATTTAACAAATGATTGTTTAAATATATCTTCAATTTCTGTCCCGTGGGGATCCGGGTTAGAATAGATCGCCAGTATCCCTTTCTTGTCGTAAGAGGCGACTAAATGGGGCGGTCTATCGGCTGAAGCAAAAACCGAGGTCCCGTGTGACAGTAGGTGTGAAACGTTAAAGATCCCTCCCTGCTCAAAGGCCCTGAGCGGCGGGCATATACCTAAATTTTGCAGTTCTTCACCGGCAATGGTGACATCTCCATATTCTCGAGAGGGGCGTTATGTCATATATAATCAATCAATCAATCGATTAATCATTAATTTTTTTAATGAGACGTGGATGCCGTATCACTCACTGCATGCACAAGTTCTTGAGAATATACATCACTAATTGAAAATGAAACAGTATCTTTAACCGCTTCTACTAAATGTTTTAAGATGAGAGACAAATTGTCAGGGATTATGAAAGCAACAGGACCTATGACAGAGATGTCTCGCACTCGAATAATGAATTCTTCCTACATTGAGCTCGAATTGAAATCTTGCTCCCAGTGTCTTCGCAATTCTTCATTGAATATCGGCATGTCTTGGTCATGTAAGTACAGTGTGGTTTTTATATTGAATCTTATCAAAGTCAATGATCAGACATTATAAACTCGTAAGTTTTGGTTGTGTGAAACGTATTCCAATATATATTATAGCAGGTAACCGTTCAGTTAACATATCAGTATACCACAGGGTTCACAGAAAAAAAATATGGTTACCTTAAAAGTAATAATATGATTTACTGTAGTCACAACGTTATAGTTAATCACTGTACAGAAATGTTCAATGTGGTAATATTTTTTTGTGTTTGGTAGGATTGTACATAAAAATCTACCATCACGTATTCAACTGCGTTTCAGAATCATCAATTATATCAAATGGATGGTCTTCTTTTGGTGCCGAGAAATAAAGTTCATTTCAATTCACCTGTAATTAAACGAGCAAATGTTGAAGAGAAATACTATTCATGTCATATAATGAAAACGGAATGGACAGTTTATTCATAAATGTCGTCCGACATGTCTAGTTCTTTTTATATCACATTTTTGCAGTTTGTGGTGGTATTTTTGAAGACAATGTCACCTTTGCTGCTGATATTGATGTCGCATCGGAAGTTCATATTGACTGTTCATTTTTACTAAGAAGCAATCCCTCAAACAAAGTTGCTTTCCGTCTGACAAAATATTCTCAATACACGAAAACTTGTGATAAAGACTTTCTGCAGGTTTGTCATTTAAATATTACGTATTTTGATTATTTTTCTATAGACTTTTGACAGAGATGCTTACTCCTCTTAGGCACCTGATCCCACCTCTAGTATGACCAGGGATCCGTGTTTGCCCATCTCTCTGCTTTGTATTTGTTATAGGATTTGTATTTTCTACAGGAATTACGAGATTGAATACTGTTTGTTATCTCCGCCTTTTTATATTTTAATGAAGATATATAGATGTCAAGAGCAAAGTAATAACACAACTTTATGACAAACGAGATTACTTCAGCTTCTCCATCGTCAACTTTCCATATTTGTGTAGCAATATTCCATTATCGCCCGTATATGGTGTTTATGTCACTCAGCTTATTCGATACAAAAGAGCATGTACTACATATGATATACTTTTTTTCGAGGCAGGCGACTCACAAATATATTACATAGGTTTTAACAGTTGAATAAAATGAAACGTAGCATGTTGATGGAATCAAATTTTGGCTTACTAGAAACGAAAGTTATTTGATAATGTTCATACAAATAAGGTAACGATTTTGAAACTTCAGATTTTTGACGGTATGTACAAAGAAGACAGTCCTTTGAAACAATACTGCAATTACTCTAAAGATGACCTAACATTTGGATCGACCAATGAGATGATACTTAAACTTGTATCAAGTGGCCTTCAGTCAGATGTTAGTTTCTCCGGGACAGCAATACCAAGTGGAGGTAATTTGCTGCTGAATTCATCACAGCTACAAATCAAGCCAGAATACTTTACATGTGAACTGAGTTTACCTGAAAGAGTGACTGTAGATGGTTTGCATCGTTATAGAGCAAGTAGTATAAGAACACAATGTACACTGTAAAACCTTTCCATTGCATCTCCGTCCACCGTGTCCTAAACTTGATATCAGATGACTTTTTTTTTCAAACTCTCTTGCATGCATTTAATAGCTGTCGTGAAAGGATAACCTATTTTTCTTGTATAATCCTTAGGTTGTGAACAGAAAACTTTCTATCATCAAGGAGAGATAATGAATCCTGTCAATACTTTGGCCGTTTCTTGTCAGTACATTATCAAGACACATGAATATAGTCGAGTCTGGCTCATCTTTAAAAATCTTACATTGTCTGAAAGGTCCAACGGTTTTTGTACAGATTACTTGCAGGTAAAATGTTTGAAAATATTTTAGTCTGATGTGTAGTTTAGAATTGCATTGTAAATCAAAAATACAATTTGTAGGTTACAGATGTTAAAAGTCCACATGGTGCATTTGATCGTTACTGTGGTAACGGATATCCCACACACAAGGTACTAGCTGGGAATGAAGCTTTAATCACGTTTTACACCAATGGAAACGAGGATGACGGACACGCTGGCTTTCAAATTGAATTTATAGGTAAGACCATGTAGTTCGCCATGCTGCTAACTGTGTGGCTATTGTAAAAGAGACTAACTGGACCAAACATCACGTCTTTTAATTAACCATAACTATGCCATTATTTTTAATATTTGTAAATATTTCGAATCATTATCGTTAATTTTCAGAGTTTGGTCACTAATAAAATTGCTGTATGATGCAAACCAAATAAAATTGCATTACAACATCAAAAATCACCAAATACATGTATTTCTGTAGAATTTGCATCTAGATTTAGACTAGCTACAAAGATAAATTACAACCAAAACATTTCAGAATGTGGTGGGTACTTTAATGGATATTCTGGCGAGATTCGGGGTCTGCATAGCAGTACTACCAGTAAGTCTGAGACATGCAGGTGGATAATAGATGGCTCCACTACGCAGAATCTTATTTTACGATCTCAAGATAGTTTTTCTTCCTACTGCAATCAGTCGATAATGGTAGGTAAATGATGCATCCTAGTGCATGTTTGTAGGGATTTACTCATTTGAACTAATTAGTCTGACAATAGAAACAAGAAAACAACTTGACGCAAGCGTCAAATGTATCAGGCCGTAGAAGATTTGAAATAATCATTCTTTTTTTCATTATTACTTCTTTTTGTCAGATTGGACCATACTGACGATATGTATTTTGTGCATGAAAAAGTCAAGATAACTAACAGTATTCATGTCTTTTAATCAGCAAAATTAGACAATTTTACGCAGAAGGCAAACGATTTTACAAAGGATTTTACTTGTCTAGACTTGACTCCCCTTATCACCTCATGGCCGCGTAAATATATTACTAGTTGTATGAATCCGCAAAAATAGTCTTTCATCCACAAAACACTACACACCCTTTTTGTATTTCATGCGCGAATAGTGATTGAAATGAAATAATTTGAACCCGAAACAAACGCAATACAAATTGACAACTATAATGTTTATTGAATTTTAAATACGCTTCAATTCTCTATCAAGAAATTATACAATCCTAATTCTAAAATCTACAATAACTTATATCACCGTAATTTTTGGAAGAAATCATTAAAAAATATTTATATTAATCCCGTAGAAACGCATATACATTTTTAAAACCCATATGATCAGGATAGGTCGCGCCCATGCTCGGCCTGTAATTATTAATTCTTAAAATAAAGAATTATGGTACCACTTAGTGGTTTGTTTATTTCTTGTTTTACGTTCCTTTCGAGAATTTTCAATTATGTAGAGACGTCTATTTGTTATATGTACAAATATGATCATGTTTAATCAAATGTTGCACGTAGTTTTAATAATTCTTGTTTTCATATTAGATATTCACGGAAAATAAAACCATCGAGCTGTGTAATAACACTGAACACATCATACACATTTCTGGAAGTGTTTCTATAGAGGCTCCAGTACACATGTTGCTGTCTAATTTTTCCACCTTATCATGGATTGGTAAGTTTGATATCTGTTACATAGTGGAACGATTTAATACTTTAAATAGGAGGTCATCATGCATCTCTCATAACGTCACTAACTATCTTTCAGCTTGCGGTGTTGTGGAAAAGGCCAAAGATGGATTCTTATCTATTGATCTCGTGTTGCATCAAGATTTAAACACGAGCTGCCCACTAGTTCTGAATGCTAGCAACGTTGATAGTTATGTTCTGTATCTAGAAAATACCGAAAATAACTGTATAACGGACATTGAGGTACGAAATTAAATATATATATATATATATATATATATATATATATATATATATATATGGAACGAGAGAGAGAGAGAGAGAGAGAGAGAGAGAGAGAGATTAATTTCATTGTAATTATTGTAATTTGTAATTGGGTGAGGATACTGTTAAATTATTTAGTATGGGGACACGCCCCCTTGACAACCAAGACGGCACTACTTTTTTCTTCTCTATTTAAATACACCGCATACACTGTTGAGTTGTTTGTATTCTATGAAATTGAAAATCAGTGGAATTAAACGTGCATAATAAAATACTTTTGTTTATAGAAAAACTATTTTCATGTCAATCAAGACGTATATTTTCTTACAAGAAAAGTTGCACGACATTATATACAAACCAAAGTTGAGTATGTTCAATTCACCGGTTATAAAGCGTAAAACTTCACCAAGTTAGATTATGCCGTATAACATAGGTCAAAATTAACTTCAATCCTTAAATATCTTTATTCGTTTCAGATTAACAATAATGCACTTACCGTAAGTAAAGCAAATACAACAGTACTACAGTTAGAAAAACCTGTTGTTGTTCATTTGCCATCACCGTGTACAGTCAGTATGGAACATACTATAAGAATACGCTGGGAAGGTGAGAGAGGATATGTGTTATTTAATTTGTACCCACTTGTAAAATACCATAAAATCATTCATTTTTGTGGATATCTTATTTCTGTTGTTTTAATGATACAGACAAATGCAGTACAACAATATTTTACTCATGAAATCAGAACCTGCAAATAACTAGAAAGCTATTGGTATTGAAAATAACGTTCGATGTTTTTTCCCAAGCATGTAACCAGACGTTAACAGACGATAACGGGACCTTTGCTTCTCCTGGTTATCCCAGTAAATATTCTGCAAACCTGTCGTGTATCTACACTATAATTGCTCCCACTGGGTATCGTATACATCTTACCTTTAAGGACTTTGATGTCGGTAAATCAATGAATGACAAGGAATGCGGCGAAGACCGCGTGGAGGTATACAGACACTTTGACTGCGCCTAAACCTTTAAAAAGAGTTGAACGATTCTTCTTACCTCCACAGTTTAATATCTTTTGTAAACTAATTGTTGTTTGTCTGTAGATACATAATTCTGACTCTGTCGGTAGTCGTGGAGATATCCATTGCGGTAAACAAGGTAAAGGCGAGTTGATTCAGTTTCTGAGTTCGGGTCCATCGCTGACTGTTTGCTTCGTTTCTAGTGGACATCAGGGGATACAATTTAAAGGATTTAAAGTATCCTACCAATTCTTGGAAGAAGGTAACTAAGTCCCTCAAAGGACTAGCGTGTTTTGTTCTGTATTGTTTTTTCGCCGAATCATTTTCGTAGTATGTTTAGTATACGAAAACGAAAACTCGTTCTCTTTTCAAGATTATCATCGTCTTTCAGCACCAAAGCCTTGTTCTTAGAAATTTCATTCTGAATCTTTAGCAGAAGAGATGATTATTCATTTATATTCGTAATTTAATTTGTATCAGGACACCAGTTCACAAGGGTTATTAATCTTCGTATAATATATGATAACATTGTTTAATGTAGTAAAAGAAATAAGAGAAAGGGGGGGGGGGTTCTGACTTAGTCAGCATTGTAGGTAGATTAAATAACAGGCGAGTAAGGACACCCTGTAATTTTGTCCTTTTCTGATGGTGAATATCATATCCCACATAAATATAATTCGTTATTTTTATTTGCATATATCACTATCAATATTTAAACCGAGACACGCTACTGACAAATCGATATTACAAAGGTTTTGGCAGTATCTTTTAATATCAGCATCTCGCAAATTCCATGTTCATTATAATGGTCTTATTTGCAAATATAACTTGTCACTATTTCGAATACTGTCTGAAGTGTTCAATACAAATTGTTAGACCTGATATAGTGATTTAACTACGGATTATTCCGATTATGTGATCAAGTACGACTTCTCATCTCTGGTATTTTGCCCTGCTCTCAATTTTGTATTTAAGACAGAACACTGTTCGTTATCTTCTTGTTTAATGTTACCTAAGTTACTAAGGTGAGCTATTGACCATTTTTAACTTCTTGATAACTACCATTCCAATTTTTTTTCAAATTTAGTGTGAAGCATTTTTGGAACAAGGGCACGGGGACACAAATCTTAAAATTTAGGACTAAAACTAATCAGTTTTCAAAAATTTACTTAACAAAAGCGCACGTGTAAGAAAAACTAAATGCATAGGCATGTAGAGAAGGAAGGCGTCTACTAAAATTTCATGATCCCCAGGGTAGAAATTCTGACTCCAGGTTGGGTGACATTTGGTATGTAATGTTTATGTGTAAAACATGTATATAACATTATCTTTAATTCTAGTGACACTAGATTGAAACAAATTATTAAATTATTAAATGGATAATTAGAAGGAGCAGGTAACCCTTGTCAAAATTGTGATTTCATGATCCCTGGGGTAGGCTGTTGGTACCAGATATGTCTCTTCCAAAGTTGATATCTAGGGTAAAGGTTCTGACTACAAAGCAAAAACAATATTGGTACATGCATATACTTTTTAAATAAAAATCTAAATAACATCTTTGAATTTTTTAAAAACTAAAGTAACTAGATATATAGAAGGAGCAAGTAGTTCTTGCAAATTTCATGGTCCCGGGGGGGGGGGGGGGGGGCTAGAATTATGGTTCCAGGGTGGGGCCAAAATAATCATAGTAATAATTTTCTTTAGCATTTGGAACACTTCTTTTGTTTTGCTGATTATGGTGCTAAGGCGTCATTGACCATAAAATGCACAATTTCCCCCCTCCCCCACCCCATGGGAATGTACATTTGGAAAAATGGATTGTGTTCAAATACAAAGGACGACAGACAACCACCCATTACAAACATAGGTGACATAATAAAAGATGAACTTTCATTCATGTCGTTGTTGACAAGACCTCTCGGGGTTTGATTTTTCTCTCTTTTTTGAATCCAGGATTAAAAGCTTAGATTACGGCCTCGGAATGGATGTGAAAACATTAAAATAATGGACGCATACGTTTATTTCACACCTTACACTAAACTTAGTTACATGTAATTTTAGAAAAGATAAAAACATTTTATATAAATATATTGTATAATTTCATACATTGGAAACACTGTTTCAGACCATTCATCATCAGAATATCACGATATGAAGCAGGGTCTGCTGTCTTATAGTAAGTGATTACAGATTTTAAAATTTCCTTGTTTGAAACATTATTCTTTCAGTTTTAAGCAATACCCCAATGTCTTCCACTAAGAAAAGTGTCCATATATTAAATGTATAAAATTGAAGGCATGTGCTTCATTTTTCACTTCAAAATCAAAATATTTATAATTGTATTTATTTGCAATTTCAGGAACTACACTTGCTACTACTGTCGCTATGGGGGTGTGTATCGGTGTCTTGGTCTTTATAGTCATAGCTTTAGCAGGATTCCTTGTTCGCCAAAGGTATCTTTATTGGTTGTACATTAGGTGTGGGTTTCTTTTTTTTTCAAACCTAATGCGATATAATTTGTTGTCTAAACACATTATCAAAAAACAAACAAAAAACAAAACAAAAGTTTACATCTTACTACTAAGTTGTTTGATGCCAAATGAAAAAAAAGTACACTAAAGCAGTTTCTATTTTATTTTCAGAAAACGAAAAGGATATAACAACCCAATTCTTCCGCAAGAATCGAATGCTTCAACATCAAACATGAATGGAAATTTAAGTCCGCGGACACGGAAGCAATGCTATATAAAGAAAAAAGATTCAAATGGTTTGGCCACTCCCACTCTATCACATAATCGGCAGTCATCCTTGAATGGAAATGAGGAGAGCAAAAATAAGAAGGATGAAGAGAAAAACGCAAAAGAAGCTGAAGGAAATGAACTTTATAATCATCTACACGAGGAATCTGAAATTTCCAGCACACTAAAGAAAAACGATTACGCTTTTGTAGATCTTGAAAACAAGGAATACAGCACGTGTGGACTGATTACGGAAAACAATGAAATTTTGGGAGATGTCGAGTATGGCACGTCGAAAGCTTTTGCAGAATCAAGTAAAAGTACGCATAACGAAAGCAAAAATAAAGATTATTATGGTGAAGACATGTTTGAAACTTATAATAGTGTGTGTGTAACATCCAAAAGTGGGGACCCCGTAAATAACAGTAACTTTGACTGTGACAAAATGACTATGAATAGCAATACCCAAGATCCTGAATACTGTATGGCCAAAAATCAGAGCGATATCCAAGAGGATATTGGAACCGATACTTCCGATAATGTAAAATCTAAAAGCGAACCTGTTACAAACAGATACCTTAGTGATGAAGAAGGATGTGCAATGACAGTGGATACTGATAGCAAAGATGATATTAAATCTAGGAAAGAACCTGTGAAAGACAGAAGAATTAGCGAAGAAACACCAACTGAAAAAATAGTGGACATTGATAGCGAAGATAACGTTAAAACTAGAAAAGAACCGCTTGTTAAAAACAAGAATATCAATGAACAAATAGACTTTGCAGGGATAGCAAACGCTGAAAATTTATATAGTAACGTCATCGAAGATAACAATGAATACGGAAATTGGAGTGGTGTACACCCAAAGCAGAGGAACAATTTCATTCCTGATAATGACGAGATTTATTCAAACACCGCCTCAATTTACAGCAACAACATACAAGAGGATATTTACAGTAATGATACTAGTGTGTTATGAATTCACGCTCTGGACTACATCAAGAAAAATAGATCTCTATCCATGAATTCATTCAGAAAACTAATCTTCATCAATATATCCAGTCTAAAGACATGCATGTATTTTTCCATGTCCATTTTGCAAAACGCAGTATTAATTGGTTAGATAAAATAATTTATAATGTTCACTATGAACATGATATGTGTGTTGCTCATTGATGTCCCACGTTTTTGTTTTCTGTCTATCATCTTGAAATATATATATTAAATGGCGGTGTTCTCTTTCATTCAAATAATCAAGTAGCCAGTTAAATGGTTTGACGTTATTCATTACATACGTGTCCTTTGATAAAGATTATAGAAAGCTAGGACTACATTTATTATACAATTAAAGGTTATGAAAATGTTGGAATTAATTCTTTAAAAATTTTATCATAGAAATTAATATTACTATGATATTATAGATTTTAGGACCAGTCTTTTCTGGAATTTTTATCTATTTGAATGACTGGTTTACTTTGTATTGCAATACATGGTAGATATATTAGATATATAAATTATTTAATAGATAAGTCATGGTTATTAAGGAATCTAGATATAATGAATAGCAAGTATTTAATTTTCAATTAATTCGCCGCATACATGTTCATGACCTTTTCGTACAATGAAGTGTGTCTTTAAATATATTAATAAATGTAATGTATTTTACATCATATTACCGAGTTTCAAACGTATAATTATTCTTCATTAGGATGCTAGAATGTATGTACAATATTAGAGAGAATCCCATTTTAGTGACAAAGACTATATCTTTATTACTTGATAATGGAAAATGAATATACCAGCCTCGTGGCTTCTCCACACCTGTACTGATTGGAACATTTGAAATGCAAACCATTCTACCAAAATTGGTAAAGAGTGTTGAAGAGAACGATTTCACGATTCAAGAGAATCTGGCCTGGCAAAGGAAACATCTTGTACTTTAACACTCATCCTCCCATTTTTCCAGGAGTGGTTAGAGCATTGCGCTCAACATCACAAGACCTCTCACCTCTTAGTCGGCGCGGGTTCGATTCTCGCTCGCGCCAATATATGTGAGAAAGTTTGCTAGTTTATTTTCGGAAGGTCGGTGGTCTCTTCCCAGGTGCATTGTATCTGGGTACTCTCCTCCACCAATAAAAACTGGAGGCCATCAGATAACTGAAAAATTGTTGAGTGTGATGGAAAACAATAAACAATCAACAACCAATCCAGTTTTTGCTGAAATATTCCGAGGTCGTACATTTAACGCATTTTTGCGATGTAACTCGTGGTTTTCAAACGATGCATTTCTTGTGAAATCGTTGGTAGATTAAGTGTACACTGTTTATTTTCCAAATGTAGATATATTGAAAGAAAACACATATGATGAAATTATAATCTTTGCTAGGTAAGTGTCCGATTCATTTACTATCATTTCCTGTGAGAAACGAGAAAGCGAATTGGATACATGACATGCGATGATGTGCAATTACATGCTGTTTATTACTATTGATGGTACAGAAAGCTGAATGTATTGGCACGAAATATTCACAGTTATATATAATGTAAAAACAAAGAGAAAAACGGAGAGAAATTTGACACAAAATTTTGCAAATTACCAACATTTTGTAAACAAAGATTTCACTGAAATCCAACAATATAATATAAACAGGTATTAAACAAGTAATATTTTTACCACGTGACTTTACGGAAACTGCATGGAACAGTGATTTTCCAGCGCAACGTCACATAAAGTAAATAATACAGAGAAGTTATTTTTGTCAATCCTAAGTAGGACAAACATACACTGTACACAGCATGCTGTTCTGTGTTAAGAAGTTATTTTTAGTTGGGGCTATATATCGATCGATTGTAGAAATTGTATAAAGCAACTGTTATCTCAGAAGACCAGCTGCAGTATTGCTATTCTTGTATTTAAAACATATTTTCGTACTCTTAAGAAAGCTTTAATTTATCGATGATGTCACAAATATTTAAAATAAATGTAGATCGATCTTCCCAGAATGCCGCACTATGGCGCCCAACCAAACCATGTCGAATGTCTACAAAAACACTGACGTACATTATATGCTATCGCCCGAGTTCAAGACAGACTGAGCGAAACCAGCAAAATTATACAGAAAACGTGTAGAATTTCTAACGGAAATGAATAAACATTCTAAGTAGTATACTTCAAAGCGGATACTGAGTATAAACAATCTACAATAAAGTTTGATAGAATTAACAACAGATGCATCCTGTTTAATTATAACCTTCAATTCAAATTACTATCTTCACTTCAGTAAACCATGACGTCGTCTGGAATTGTGATTCCACACTCTAACCATGTTCCAAACCAGTTGTAGGATGGCCCCAGGTACCCAATATCTCCAAATTGAAACTGTTGGTTCATGGATGACCGATGATAACCTATAAAAGGGAATTAACTAAAGCATTCCTTACATCAAAGTATACATCAGTGGAATATTTTCAGTAACCTTATAATTTACTATTCAGATCCTACATATGATAATGTACCTTGGATAGCGGGACTGTTTTCGTAATCGGGGGACTCGATTGCATTTGCTGCTGTTCCGCCGATCAGTTCACAGTGATCATCACCAGATCCCGCTCCATCGGCGATGTTATAAAACATACCCTCAATGTCATCACTCAGAAACAAGTGGTATCTGTAAATATGTATTCTGATAAGAATTTACAAGCCTAACACCAGATTATAAAGTTCCCCTCCTTCAGCCGAACTTCTGTTTGTTTATTTTATATCTGTTTGTCTTATCATCAGATGTAGGTGAAGTATCACAAATTTAGACTTATGCTTAACGCTCAGGGCTGTTGCAATGAAATCTCTTTAACGTTCATAAGCCTGCCGCGACAAAGGACCTCCCATAGTTGGGTCATATCCGGAAGATCCGTGATTCTCGCTTCTAAACGACACGCGTCTGACGAAGTAGCAATCCTTACATATGTTTGACGCAGCCATAGTGCGATCCGGATTCAAACTTACGACCCTCCGGTTACAAAACGAACGCTGAGTTCACTGCTCTACAGCAACCTGGACTTTAGTAAGAAGCTTTGCAAATTATTATTTCTTCTAAATCGTATCTGATTACATGAAATTTGGGCAGTGTGTGTATTTTCTATCCCACAGCCCGGTTTGAGTAAAAAGCTATACTTGCACATTTGTAATATATGTAAAATGATAATTCCAAGATTACCTTGTTGGACTACAGAGAATGATTCCAACGTATTTTCCGGGGTTGTATGTGGAGTTTTTAATATACATGTCCCCGTAGCAACTGTTGAAGGAGTCATCGAAAGTGAAGTCCTGCTGAACAAAACATTGTGGATCTACCAGACAAGTCTCTATACCGTCTGAAACGTATATGAACATTGAACTCAATTCACCGATTTAGCAATTTAATGATTGGGTATACATATATATAAACTCATTATGCTATAAAAATAACATACTACATGTAAATAAACTCATCCTATAAATACAACATACGACACGTATTAGGACAAACTGTATATTGTACGAGGGCGAGTCAATAGGTTTCCAGCCTACGCCATTTCCGATTGACCGAAACGGTCACGATTTTCATGTCTTGTTTTAATACATGTTTTATACCTGGGTAAAAAATTACACGCATTTCGAGTCATTCTTTAATAATGGCTAGTAATGCAAAAGCATCTAAAGTCGAGTACTGTTCTGTAATTTGGTACTTGTATTCAAAAGGTATAACGGGCAAAAAATACACGGTGAGTTAGCTGCTGTTTATGGGTTTTCTGCATTATCTTATGCTCAGGTTAAATTCTGGGTAGGGGAATTCAAACGCGGTAGAACGTCTTTAGAAGATGAAGCCAGGACTGGACGCCCACTGGATGCCATTGATGAAGACATGTGTAACAACGTTCGGGATATGGTATACTGCGATAGGCGAATTTAGGTGGAAGAAATAGCACAGATACTGGATATTTCACATGTTAACGTTTCAACAATCTCGTATGACCGTTTAGTTATGCGGAAGCTAACAGACTGTTGGGCCCCCAAATCCCTTAGCAATGAGCAAAGGCAACCAGAGCATCAGTATGTAGCGCCTTGTTGAAACGTATTAGAAAAACAGATGATTTTCTTTTGCATCTAGTGACTGCAGCTGAGACTTGGGTTCGTTATTATGAGTCAGAGAATAAGGTCGTCAGTGGGTAGGGGAAAAAGAAGTTCAAGACGCAACCATTTACTGGCAAGGTGGTGGCCACAGTATTGTGGGATGCGAAAGGTTATTATGTTAGACGTTTTACCCAAGATAAGTACAGTAACTGGAGTGTACTATGCAAACTTGCTAGATCAGCTGAGAACCACCATCCGTGAAAGCCACCGAGGTAAACTCTCTAAAGGTGTTTTGCTGCAACAGGACAACGCTAGATACTGTAGAGCGAAACGGGTATGATTTAATACTATATCCTGCCTATTCGCCTAACCTAGCTCCTAGCGACTTCTTCCTATTCCCAAACTTGATAAAGGATATCCGTAGACGTCATTCCCGATCTTCGAAGAAATCGTGACGGCTGTTCAATGGAAAGGACCCCTACTTTTTGAGTTCTGGGCTAAAGGCACTTGAACACCGTTAGTGCATCACACTAAGAGCAGTTACATCGAAAAAGAAGAAGTGGATCTCGAAATATATTAGGCTGACTACTTATTGACTCGCCATCGTATGATGATATCATTTCCACAGATTTTTCTCCTACATATTTATTCATGATTTCGCAAAGTCTGAAGATGGATTGATGAACTGCAAATAATAACTTACTGTCACATGTCAGATTAGCTGGTGACCAGGATCCGTCAATCCGACAAGTGGTATTGGGGTTATCTCCCGTGGCGTTATATCCCGGTAAGCATTCGTAAGTTAAGACTGCCCCCACTGCTCGGTCCGTAATGTTAATGGCCGTTCCTCGTATGTATGGAGGTTCTGCCGTGCATCGATCGTGCGCTAAGTTTCAAATGTAGATTGTCATTACTAAATTATTAATGAAAATGAATTTAAATCTGAATCATGATTTTCTTGTATTTTAAATTTGGAGTAAAGAAAACCTTGAAAAGAACCCTGACCTGTCGTAATATTTCTCACTAGACATCAACCATGATCTCTCAAAAGTCGTAACATTTCCCACTAAATATCAACCCTGACCTGTCGTAACACTTCCCACTAGACATCAATCCTGATCTGTCGTAACACTTCCACCTAGACATCAAAACTGACCAATAGTAACACTTTTCGCTAGACATCAACCCTGGCCTCTTCATAAGCGTACACTTCCCACTAGACATCAATCCTGATCTGTCGTAACACTTCCCACAAGACATCAACCCTGACCTGTCGTAACACTTCCCACTAGACATCAACCCTGACCTGTCGTAACACTTCCACCTAGACATCAAAACTGACCTGTCGTAACATTTCCCACTACATAGCAACCCTGGCCTCTTGATAAGCATACACTTCCAAATGGACATCTAACCTGGCCTATCGATAAGGGTATAATTCCCACTAGACATCAACTTCCAAATGGACATCTAACCTGGCCTATCGATAAGGGTATAATTCCCACTAGACATCAACCCTGATTTCTCGATAAGGTAACACTTCCTACTAGACATCTACCCTGGCCTCCTGAAAAACGTACACTTTACACTAGACATCAATTCGGACCTGTCGTAACACTTCCCACTAGACATCAACCCTGACCTGTCGTAACATTTCCCACTAGACATTAATTTTGATCTGTCGTAGCACTTTCAACTAGACACAATCCCTGACCTGTCATAACACTCCCCACTAGACATCAACTCAGACCTATCGTAACACTCCCCACTCGTCTTAAACCCTTACCTGTCGCAACACTTCCCACTAGACATCAACCCGCTTCTTGATAAGCGTACACTCCCCATTAGACATCAAACTTGACCTGTAGTAACACTTCCAACTAGACATCAACCCTGGCCTCTTGATAAGCGTACATTTCCCACTACATAGCAACCCTGGCTTTTTGATAAGCGTACACTTCCCACTAGACATCAATCCTGACCTGTCATAACACTTCCAACTAGACATCAACCCTGACCTGTAGTAACACTTCCAACTAGACATCAACCCTCGCCATTTGATAAGCGTACACTTCCCACTAGACATTAATCCTGGTCTGTCGTAACACTTCCTACTAGACATCTACCCTGGCCTCTCGATAAGGTAACACTTTCCACTAGACATAAACCCTAGCTTCTCGAAAAGGTAACACTTCCCAGTAGACATCAACCTGGTATTGTGAATCGTAAATGGTGTCTAAAACATTTATCTTGAGGTCACGAAACATGGATAGGTCTTCTTCTTCCATTAATTCGCAAACCACCATCTGGTGTACTGTCGCAAACATATAACCTCCCGGTCATCGAATGAACGCACTAATCACAAAGACACCGCGTCTAGCAATCAACTTTGTTTCGAGAGGAGATTCAAATCAAGACAAGAAATTAACTTATTATCATTATCAGATCGTACCACTGTGAAAATATGCATTTTGTATATTCCGACAGCATGAAGAGTTAATTGTGAAGTCGCACCTTAATTAAGATGTCTTTTAGTCTGCAAAATTAGTTAGTAGAGGCAGTTTTACTCAGGGGGTAAGCGACTTTAAAAGGCACACACACACACACACACACACACACACACACACACACACATATATATATATATATATATATATATATATATGGAGTTTTTATCTGTCTAGTCTCACCGGGGCCTTCGTGGCTGATTGGTTAAAGCATCGCGCTCCAAATCAAAAGGCCTCTCACCTCTAGTCGGCGCGGGTTCGAATCTCGCTCACGCCGATATATGTGAGAAAGTTTGCCAGTTTACTTTCGGAAGGTAGGTGGTCTCTTCCTGGGTACACTGTATCTGGGTTCTCTCCTCCAGCAATAAAACTGAAAAATTGTTGAGTGTGGCGGGAAACAACAAAGAATCGATAAATCAATCTACACTCGACTCCCCTTATCACATCAAGACCACTTGTATATATTACTGGTTGTGTAATTCCGCAAAAATAGTTTCGAATCCACGAAATACTGCAAACGGTATTTGTATTTCATGAACGAATAGTAATATAAATGAATTAAATTGAACCCGAAACAAACGCAGTACAAATTGACAACTATGTTTATTAGGGAAAAGAGTACCATTTCATTTCACATAGACCTCAATACTAACATTTGGTCCTCTCACTAATTAACGAAATTAATTTTAGATAAATGACCGCCGAGATATCATACTTCATTCCAAATGCTAATAAAAACGACAAAAATTATAGGGTACCGTTGCTTTTATAAGTCATATACTTCTCTGTTGGTCTGTCCAAATTCGAGGAGTTAGGAGCCAGATATGTTTTATAAGAGAAGAATTGATGAAAAGGTGTTTGTAAATCTGTGATCAAAGAAAGGTGGTCATCTGTGGACCTCTTGTAAACAACAATGTGGTTAATACTAAGCATGCATTCTTTTCAAGAAAACGAACTATATATTTTCCTACTTTTAAGGAAGTTAACTCCTCAGCTTTTGAACACAACTGCGCATGATGTTATAACTTTGTATCTACTGCTTCCATACTAATCCCATTGCTTCAAACATATTATGCATTTATTACTTAACCCTATCCAGTTGAAAACTTTTGTGTCAATTCAAATTTTGAAAGGGTTTGGCAGGAACAACATTTTGTGGCGGAAAGATAGTTTAATATAAAAAACAGGTTCTAAATCTGCATGATTTTTCAGTTTCTGTTTTATCCAATATATCGTCAGATACTTGTATTTCAAATAGCTAAGACTTGAAACTAGTTCAAATGTGCAATTCATTAATTTGGTTGATCTGTTTTTGCAAGCAGAACATCGATTCTTAACAAAAGTTAAATCATATGGTATACTTTTCAAAGTTTCATTTTGTCTAAGACAAGAATTTGTAATTTCAGAAATTGACATTACTTCCGAAATGTTTTTAAACTCCCACATTCTATATCATGAATTTTTCCGTATACCAAGTGCTAAAAGGTTATTATTTATTTCCATTATACTAGGCAAAATATCAAACTTTTCATATCTGCATTGTTATAAGACATAATTATGTGTCTAGTTTTATATGTGATGACTGATTTACGTTGCTATGGTGTGTTGACATCAACAGACAAATCAAGTTTAAACGAATAAATTTTAAGTGTAAAAAGGTCAAGTTTAATACACTGTAACTCAATAAATTGCACTATGACTCCAGAGTTTCGTTTTCTGTAACTCAGTAAATTGCACTATGACCCCAGTTTTTCGTTTTAAATTCCTAAATCTTCTTCAATGTAGAAATCAATAAAACTAACATGCTACAAAACTAAGGTGCGAACCTCTAATAAAGAAAAACAAATAAAAATGGGAGAAAAGAAAATTAAAGATTAAAGATATAAAAGAAAAGCAAATATTCAGAAAGGTGAAAAGTATTGATTTTGTGATTCTTTGAGTATGGTTATTTCTCTTTAGACAGAACTTTAGATTATGTGGTCTGATGCTCATGTCAAAAGCAAGCATATCAATGATATTACGTTAGTCCCAGAAAGCAATCAGACGAACATAGTAAATATTACTTTCAAGCTTTCAAATCTAATCTTCAAATTCAGAGTTAATCCGTAATCAATTACATTTTGTTTGTGAAGATAAACACTTCTTACCAATGTCGGAAATACAAGCATGACTTCCGCTTCCTAATTTCAAACACAACTTTCCCAGATCACATTGGTTGGATGTTAAGCAATTGTCTCCAGTACTCTATAAAGATAAGAATTAATCCTAAAAACTCACGTCTATGACGAGCTGATATCACAAAAACATGCGACGGTGTTTTCATGTGATATTATAAGTTTGCCAGTTTCTTAATTTGAAATTATGCTGGACCCAGAATATTATTTCTTCTTGTTTCATCTCAGAGGATTTTTCTGTCATATTTATACGCCATTAGCTGGGGGTGATGTGTCAAACTTTGACATGCATGTTGCTCAGGGCCGTAGGAGCGAGGTTTTTAAAAGGAGGTAGACTACATCGTCATTATGACTGACTTCCTTTGAAAATATGTATGAAAATATAAATGTCAGCAATATTTGTCTGTTCCTTTTCAGTTTAATTACCTAGCTGAGTTGCTCAGTAGGTTATTCTATCGACTGCAAATATCGTGAGTTGGAGTCCAGCAAGGGTTTTCATTTTTTCCAGATTAATTTCTTGTAAAACTGCAATTTTTGATTAAATGAAGTGAATTTGAAAGTTTTCATTTCAAAATAGTGTTGTGCATATTCTTCACTTTTTATCCATATCAAATTTCTCTGGTGTAGTATCGATACTTAAGGACATAAGCGACGTTTCTCAATAACATATAATTTTTGGTGAAATTTCACGTATAATTCATTTGCATTCTATCTCGATTTACAAAAATAGGGGTATGTTACCATGTCTGTTTTAGAGTTAGCATATTTGATAGTTCTTGGTTGTTGCAAGTAAAAATGTAATTTCAGATCTACTGTATTATCTTAGTAAAGAAAGAGAGACAAATCTTTGCAACAATAGGGGTATCAAACCCGGGAGCCATATATTACAAATTAGGTGATCTAACCACTGAGTTACCCATGCCGCTTTTCCTTTGGTAATATTACTAATTACGGCTATGTCATTTTAATTTAACATCCCAGTAAATTCATAAGCCAGATGATGATAAATAGATTTAATTACACCAGTAATGCAATGCGTGGTGAAGTCTATTCCCTTCATTTTCTAAATTACAAAATGAGGCAAGTTTAATGAAAATAACAACCTGTGCAAGTCAATATACCTAATCAACAAGTCAACATACACATTCATGGTCGACAACGTTCAAGTGGGAAATAAGATATAAACCTAAATACACTCTATACCAAAAATATCAGAAATTTAAAATGGTAAAGAGGGAAATTATATAAAGTACTATGATGACCCAACGACCAGAACAAAAGTTGTCAATTTTCCCAGAATATGAAAACATTTATTACAAGTGGACAAGAAACAAAACAATAAAACAACTTTATTTCTGCACCAAACTAATATTCACTACTGTCTACAATAAACTATATACATAAATGATTGGGTTTTTTCATTCTCCTTTTACATTCGAGATTGAACGTCATAAAAACAGTCATACCAGTCTTGCAAAAGGGCGATATACAAGTGTATAATCATGTATATAGATAAATGAAATATATGTATTCCATAATTCTGTGTAGTTGCAAAAAATTAACCCTCAATTCAATTTTCATTGTCTCTTTATCACTTATTCAAAACAAATAGATATTACTTTTGCACTTCAAAAATGTTTTCGTTGTGACTTAACAGTACATACATAATTTGTCAAAATGACCTTTATATTATGCGATTAAAGTATAGATGATATTTGACAAAATTTCAACATTTGATATATTGTTGAATACGATGTCTTTTCTTTGTTGGAACTTATGGCAGAGCAAATGAAATTGGTTATGAAGCAGTTAAAGTTACAGTCCTATGATGACCCATGATGTACGTGTGCTTCATATCCTTACAAAACATACATGTATTTAATCATAATCTTACAAAAAAATAAATAATCTATATCTACATTCTACATGTAAAATCAATTGCTAAAGTACTAAACACACACACACACACACACACACGCACAGATATATATATATATATATATATATATATATATATATATATATATATTTGTGTGTATTTGTATGTATATATAATTTCCTTGTATTTCTTGATATAGTTTTGAGTATGCATTACAGGAGACGAGAACAAACACCTTACAAAGGTACTCACATACGAAATGCCTCCAATGTCTAGATAATCGAAACTCGGATCGTACACCAGCTCCCCGGGAAATTTATTGGCAGTAGACGTTCGCAACTCACAGATCAGTTCCTGCCTATTAAAATTGATCGACATGCAGAGCTTTCGAGATTTGCATTCCTCAATGCAAATTTGTGGTCCCCGAACCGTCATATTGAAAAGGGTGTGACCGATCAAGCGTTTACTCAAAATGAATTTGTTGTAAAAGTTGGTCAATGACCATCCTGATGACAAGAGTGTGAGACTAAAAAAACCAACGCAAAGACAACAGAACAGGTTCATCTCTATAAAGGACTTCTTGTGCTAGGTCTGTATCTTTTACACAGCAACTGTACATACATTGGGTTTTATTATTCGACACCATGTGCAAAAAATCATTTAATTCACAAAGCAAAAATGAAAACACCAATAAGAAACCATTAATAGAAACAAGGCACCATTGATATTTTCTTCTCATTATTTACGTTTTCATTATGTTCATACAGTACTGCATTCAATGACCTGTCGCTGCCTTTGTTACCTTTGCAGATAGGTGAGGGGAAAGTAATACTTAAGTTCTATGTCTCTGTAAAATTAATTGTAAATGTTTATTGAACTTGTCGATAGGGAAAGTCAATGGTCTATTTAATTAAACCTAAATTAACTTGTTATGACAAATACATGTTATACCGACTTTTTTGCTAAGATACTCTTGTTTATATGTACTAGTATTTTACTGCTGCTAATTTAAGGATATACACGACGTGTCTCCATAATATATTTTTGGTCAAATTTCGTGTATAATTCACTTGCATTTTATCTCGTTTCTACAGCAAAAAAATTGGGATATGTTACCTTGTCTGTTTTAGGCAATATAGAAAAATATTCTGCTCTTCATTTGACAGTTAGCAAACTTTAAACATTGGTTGCCTTTAAAGAGTATGCGACCCTTACTGATTTTCAGGTCACAATATGTATTGTGAAGTGCTTAGAGCAGCATATGCTGGAAAAAGCATTATATAAAAACCAATCATTATTATTATTATTATTATTATTAAACGTCAAGTTCTAACCCTGATCGTCACACGGAATACATATTTACATTTGCAATATTTTTGTCTTCAATATTCTTACATACTGTCATTTCCTCATAAATGTCATTCATGAGGGTGTGAACAATGTACGTATAAAGTTTGATAAATGTAGTACTCTGTTTTAACGGATCGCAGAGGAAAAAAGTAGAATGCAAATATAAAAAATAAATTTCATTTTTCAAAAGTCATGAAGGTATGAACTGAAACACTTCACGCCAGCATACTTATCAAGATTATGAAGCACTTACGAGCTTGATAAAGTACAATGTACAACTTTCAGGAGTACGAAAAAAGTCACGTGACTCGGATTAAGCTCAACACGTTTAAGTCTGCTCCATGGTTTTTGACAAATTTCAAGGAATTTAGAACATTTTTCGAAAATTCCTTTGGACACAACAATGTATATATGTTTATGTTTGTTTCTGTGGTTTTTTTTGTGTGTTTGAAGAACTTTTGGATTTTGATTTTGGCGCTTTTTCTTTCCTTTGTGTTTGTGCTGTGTTGTGAACGATAGTCATCCCATCGAATTCACAGCCTTTACTCCAGAACAATGGAATTGCTTAAACCAGTTTATTCAAAGGACAGAGAATTTCAAATTGGATCTACACGCTATTCAGACTTTGACTTATCGATTGCCGTTGGAAACAAAATAAATGACTTAAAATGCATTCAAAAAGTCAGAGATCTTTGGAGAGTATATGTAGGCTGGAAGGAAAGTGGATATCAACTTCTTACAGAAGGAATAGACCTCAGAAATACAAATGTGAACGTGTACGACACAAATCCGTATTCAGCTGGGATATCCAGTCCTAATGAAAATGTTCTGAAAGTAACAATCAAAGGCATGCCTTTAACAGTCGATGACAACGAGGTAACAAAAATGCTGAAAGAATTCAATGTTTCTTTCACTAGCGACCTAAAGTGCGAAAAGATTCGCCATCCAGTCACTAGAAGAATGACCAGCATCCTTAACGGAAATAGGCTCATTTATATCAAACCACTAGACGAAGGCGTATTCCTCCCTCGGACATCATCAGTTTGTGCTGGTTTAAGATGTTCAATTTACCATTACGGACAACCTTCCACCAAACATACCCCGCGGTGTATGAATTGCTGGGAAGAAAGCCACTACATTAAGGAATGTCGAAACGAAAAACGTTGCAAAGTTTGCAAATCTGAAGGTCACGAACCTGGAAATTGCGAATGTGAATACTACACCGAAGCTGCACCAAATGTCATTCCTTTCGTAGGCCAAGACAACTGTCTTTCAAACTTCTTCCCGTGTGACTTGAAATTATATGGTGTTAATCATAAATCAGCAGAACATGTGTTTCAATATGTGAAAGCGATACGTAGCGGTGATTTACCGAGAGCTTCGGCAATTCAAGTCGCTAAATCTGCTCTATATGCGAAAAAAATTGGGAAACAAATCATGCCATCCCCCAGTTTTTCGACAAACCAAACGCAGACTGTGACAGAAATAATCAAAGCCAAGGTTGAACAAGTTCCGGTTTTTGCCGACTCCTTAAAAAAACATGAAAACCATATATTTGTTGAGACTACATATGATAACTTCTGGGCTTCCGGGCTAGACAGGGATGCTACCATACACACATGTGCTGACGCTTGGCCAAGAGCAAACAAACTTGGCTGCATTCTCTCAGAAATCGTCTCATGCCTCCACCAACCTCCAAGTTCTCCTCAGTCTCCTCAACCTCAGTCTCCACAGTCTTCTCAAACAAGCCCAGTGGAGAAAACTAGATCTCAACAACCGCCTTTTGCCTAATCTGACCCTAAAGAGAGAACCAGACCTCAGCAAACGACTCGCACACAGACTACCCCGAAAGAGAGAACCAGATCTCACCAAACAACTTTACCACAGATGACCACACATGTGGCTCTCACACAGATGAAAAGTGGCGTCCCAGGAACCAAATCATCTCCTAAAAGCAATACACTTGACACTAAACGTCGCACTGGTAAAGGCTAATTTGACCCCTGTCTCTCGCACTAGCACACAATCAAGAACCCTTGACTCGAACTTCCAATGGACAATGTCTTTGTTTATGTTCAAGGTAAACAGTAATGTTTTCGTATACTTTTTCTTCATTGTTTGAGACATGGATAACCTCAAATTTGTGTCTGTAAATGCAAGGGGTTTAAATACCAAAGAAAAGCGCTTAAAACTTTTTAATTGGTTCAAATATTCAAAAATAGATATCGTCTTCTTACAAGAAACGCATTTCACTGAAGAAAACGAATCGTTATATAATTTGTCATGGTATGGAAAAACTGTACACTGCTTCTCTGATTCAACATTTAGTAGAGGAGTTTCAATACTAACGAGAAATGGATTAGACATAAATATTCTTAATACTCACAGGTCAAATGACGGACGAAAATTATTAATTAACGTAAAATTAAATGATGTGGAATTTACTTTAGTTAATATATACGCACCAAATAATGAAACACATAGAATCCAATTTTTCAAAATATTAAGATCTTTTATTAATAACTATTCAAATATTTCATCTAAAATAATTTTATGCGGGGACTTCAATTGTAAAGTAGATAGTTGTACGGAGAAAAGCTCTAAAATATTAAATGACGTAATCACTCAATCAAATCTAGTCGATTTATGGACAAGTAAATATGATAAAATAAATGGTTTCACGTGGTATGATGCTTCTGACACATCCAAGAGTAGAATTGATTTTATCTTCATTAGTAAACCTTTGCTTAATAAAT
This sequence comes from Ostrea denselamellosa, assembly GCA_024699665.1. Lineage (NCBI taxonomy): Eukaryota > Metazoa > Mollusca > Bivalvia > Ostreida > Ostreidae > Ostrea > Ostrea denselamellosa. The sequence continues at coordinate 1,278,858 of JAMZEH010000015.1, forward strand.
GCGAATATCCTATATTACGAAAAATTCCAGGAACTCATTCTAATGGAACTAGAATGTCTGATCACAAAGCAATTAGATTTAATATAAATATGAATGATAACTCTACAGTAACAGGGTACTGGAAATTAAATATCTAACACTTACAAAGTAGTGAATATAAAAACGAGATCGTAAATATTATACAAAATATAAAAAGCTCAAGAGGAACAAGCATACATAAATGGGAAGACTTAAAACACAAAATTAAACTATTCTCAATACAGTTTTCAGTCAAAGCACATAAAATCTTAAAAATAGAATCTCAAACATTGAAAAAGAAATAAATGAAACAGAATCTCTACCACATCTCCAAATCGACATCAATAAAAATAGAAACTTGGAATCACAATTAAATGACTTGTATAACAAAAACGCAAAAGGAACTCAAACTGGGTCACGTGTTAAATGGGTTGATGAGGGAGAACAAAATACTAAGTACTTTTTAAACGTAGAGAAAAATATCAAACTTACAATGTTATTAATGAATTACAGACCGAACAAAATGAAGCTTTAACGACTGACGAAGAAAGTTTAGGTGAAATGTGTTGATTTACGAAAATCTATATAACATCAAAAATATAAATTCTTCCGACATTGAAAGATATTTAAAATATAGCAATATCAAATGTGTATCTAAAAGTGCGAACGATAGTTGTGATCTATTTCCAACTTTGGAAGAATGTCGTGAAACTGTTATGAGTATGAAACACATTAAATCCCCAGGTATAGATGGTTTACCAACTGAATTTTATCAATGTTTTTGGGAACAGTCATCGGAACTCTTCTTTGAAATGCTGAAAGAAATTTTTGAATCAAATGAAATGACTTTCTCCCAACGACTAGCTGTAATATCATTAATTTATAAAAAAGGAGAAAAATTCCTATTAAAAAACTACAGACCTATTAGCCTAACCAATACAGATTATAAGAACATTGCATTCATATTTGCTCGCCGTCTACAAAAAGTTATCGTTGATTATATAAGCAACGAACAGATAGCATATATTAAAGGAGGATTTATAGGAAGTAATGCGCGGTTAATATTAGATATTTTTGAATATTGGAAAAACAATAATAAAGAAGGATTATTATTATTTCTCGATTTTGAGAAAGCATTTGATTCAGTCGAGTGGAATTTTCTATTCAAAACTCTAGAAACATTCAAATTTGGTACACATTTTATTAAATGGATTAAAATATTCTACACAAATCCTATCTTCCGTTTCAAAAATAATGGATGGGTTATGTCAGATGCACCGGGGAATTAGGCAAGGCTGTCCTATTTCAGCGATTTTATACCTCTTTGTGGCAGAAATTCTATCAGATAAAATAAAATCTAACAATTCAATTCATGGCTTCACAAAAAATAATTTAAAAAATGAAATAAAAAAATATTCAACATGCAGATGACATGACACTGGCTTTAAGTGATACAGATTCACTCAAGCATGCAATAAAAACCATTAATAAATTATGTGAATTAGCAGGATCAAAAATAAACTTCACAAAAACAGAATGTGTTTTATTCGGAAACCTAAAAATCCAGTTTGAATCAATAGAGGGAATAAAGGTAACCAAGGAAGCCGTAACATGTTTAGGTATTTATATTGGTCAAGATAGAATTGAATGTTACAACAAAAACTGGATGAAAATATATCACGAAATTGAAATGTTATTCGAATCATGGAAAAGAAGAAAACTATCACTATTTGGTAAATGTAGGATTATTAACACTTTGGCTTTATCAAAAATGACTTATGTTGCAAGTATCCTAGAGTTACCCAATCCTAAGTATATAAAAGACAAAGACCTGGTAGCTGCCCTATTGTGTTAGTTAGGTTTTGTAATTGTTATAGAGTAGGTTCTGGGAAATAAAAAAAAAACTTTCAGGAGTACTTTCTGTACATTGATCAGAAGTAGCAACACATCTCGCTGTATTATCGGCAGTTTCTCACGAAATAAATAATCAAAGTTTTGTAACTCTTACACCATTGTTGTGTCAAACTTTCCAGGAATTGAACACCAAATTCGATCGTGACATCTCATCTTTTAATATGCGTACTATTATAGACACTGTACTCAACAGCAACAACAAAAAATAATAATAATAATTTTAAAAATCAAATTCTGCATTGTGCAATATTTGCCCCTTAAAACATAATTTGCCTCCATACCTTTTGACTTTACCAGTTTATACTATACAATATTATTAAATGTTTTTCGATATCAACTCTATGTAAAGTCACATTAAAATAAATGCTTAGAGTCTAAAATACACATAAATTTATTTTTATACCCCACTATAAAACAAGGGACACTGTTTTGCACGGCAATGTCCGGTCCGTTTGTAGACCAAATTTTGTCTGTTTGATATTTGAAGAACCCTTTGCTTGCTAGTTAGCAGACGTGATCAGAGTTTGTCCCTAGAAAGAAGTTAAACAATATTGATTAGCAGGTCAGATGTCAAGAATATAGAAAAATATTCTGCTCTTTATTTGACAGTTAGCAAACTTTAAACATTGGTTGCCTTTAAAGAGTATACGACTCATTGATTTTCAGGTCACAATATCAAGTCAAGTTGAAGTATAATTTTGGACCAATAATTTGCAACGGTATGCAGAAAAATTTGTTTGGACATTAATAGCACAACCAACCTGAATGAAAATTGATATTCAATGCTTAAATATAATTTTAAAAGTTCCCGGGCTTTTACTATGCATATACGCATTTTACCAAGCCACATCACGGAGGTCCAGTGTCGCGGCAGGCGTTGGCAGGTTAAAAAAAACCATCACTGATATAACCCTAAGCACTAAGCATAGGTTTTCAAAAACTTGTGATTCTTTATCTACAACTGCTGACCTTTCAATAAAAGAATTCTCAACGGCGCGTAAAACAAAGAACCAACCAACCGAAGCCATATGAATTTCACTTACATACTCAACTGGACGTCTCATATAGAAGTGCACGACGTCTTTAAAACATCAATTGAACCATCATCATCTATCCTAACAAGTACATCTAGATGTGAGAGAAATATTCATTTAGGAAAAGACAATTTCATTTTGGATGTCTTCTTCGTGTACAAATAAGAATTCAACTAAGAGAAGCCCTTTCAAATTGTACGATTATGATAATATTTGTCGGTGTATATTGTTTAACGTCCCGCTCAAGAAATTTTCATCACGGAATGATCATGATGTCATGAAAACAATATTCATATCAATAATATGCCTTTATTCAACATCATGCGGTAAAATAATCCCCCCCCCCCCAACGTTGGCCTTTGCATTTTTCTGATTTATAACTTTGACATTATTTTTATATGTTTTCGTGCAGGCAAGTACAAAAATGACCCAGAGTGGACAACTCACAAACTTTATATGTGTCTACCTATAATTCACAGTTGTAATCTCTTACACTTGGCAAGGTAAAGAACGACTTATCCCGTGGGGATCCGGATTAGAATAGGTCCTCAATACCCCTTGCTTATCGTAAGAGGCGATTAAATGCATTTGACGTTTGGCGAAGGAGCAATCACTACCTATTTTAACGTCTTAGGTTTGATGCGTCATAGCATGAGCGGGACTCGAACTCACCTCCCGGTTGCAAAGCGGACGCTATAACCACTGAGATACCGCGAAAGGTTCTTAACGATATACAACTAACAAACCAACTTACCGATTAACCTTTTAGGTTACCCCACAAAGGGGAATAATTCAAATTGAATTTCTCAAGCAAGGCAACTGTTGTCGTTTGTTTGTTTGTTTGTTTATAGCCGCCTGAGCAATTTATCAGCTATCCAGCGGCTGTCACCATTACCGGTGACAGGGCTGCAAATTTAGGCCTATGCTCGGCACTCAGGGCCTTTGAGCAGGGAGGGATCTTCATCGTGCCACACCTACTGCGACACGGGACCTCGGTTTATACGGTCTCATCCGAAAGACCAACTGTTGTCGTAAAAGCATAAACATCCGTATGAATCTCTTGCACATGCATGATTTTATTTGGTCTGTACCCAATCTGTATCTAATTTCAAGACTACATAAATTTGAATATCTCAAAAACTTGTTAATATCTTATTATTGTGCTAAAATGGACAATATTGTAACGTCGGTCACATATTCTACGAACATTTGAAACTCACCGAGGACAGAAGTATAACACAATTTTTTCATAAACTGATTTTTTTAAATAAATGTCCTTCATTTCTAGCAGTTAAAATCAATAAAAAAAATTTCCGAGTGAACTGTCGAGAGGTATGCAAAAGCTCAGATTTTGCGATACACATTGTATAATATTATTGTTACCTTATTTGAACGCATAGTTAATCATCATCTGTGGCAGTGTAATTTATGCCGTAATTCAAATATTCTACAAATCACAGTATTCGTTAGAAATTAAGGTTTCAAACAACCAGTTATATTGTTAATATCAACATCCTTCCACTCTGGGTAAACCAAACTGAGGTCAGACGTTGATTGGTCGACTATCGGCTTCAGAAGATTGAACAGTAAATTAGACCCTATGGCAGACAAATGGAGTCCATCACTCAATGCTTCCTGCCAATTCTGTAAAGGAAAAAGTATTATCCGTTATTGCCCAAGGAATCTTACAAGAGAGGTAAGAGGAAGGTCAGATTTTATGTACAATGGAACACTGCAAACATACGTCACGTTTCATCATGTTTCCATAGAAATCAACGGACTGTGTACCACATTCGTTGGCTGCGTCTAAACACGCGTCAGCATACTTGCCCGTCGTAGCGTTACACTTGGTAAAAATCTTGCCTGTAAGCAAAAAGTACGAAAGAAACTGAAAGCATCAATTTCTGAATTTTTCACGCAAGTTGTCATTTAAATAGTACGCATTTTTTCACTTTAAATGGAAATAAAACTCAGCAAAGATCGACTGGTTGCTGATTTAAAAGCATTAACAAATCTGAAATATAATGTCATATAATTATCGCTTATATAAACAATATCAACTATGCAATACACACTTATGATGGAATTTTCCTATGACACTATCCTTGCTATTGAAATACAGAATTATCCACAGCTTTTAGACTTACTCTCCTTGACAAACATCTCTTCATGCGTAACGAATGATGTTATATGATTTACACATCGAATTTGGGGGCCTCCGTGGCCGAGTGGTTAGAGCATTGCTCTCAAAATCACAAGGCCTCTCATCTCTAGTCGGCGCGCGCCGATATATGTGAGAAAGTTTGCCAGTTTACTTTCGGAAGGTCGGTGGTCTCTTCCCGGGTACATTGTATCTGGATTATCTCCTCCACCGTTAAAAACTGGACACCACCAGATAACTGAAAATTGTTGAGTATGGCGGAAAAACAACAATCAATCATCAATCAATCAATCGAATTTGATTAACAGTGTTTACTATAGCTATTTACTCAGCAAGCAAGACTGTTGTTGTTTTGAGTGAGCAATGACGACCAACAGAAAATTAACTAGCTATCATTAACACTTCGACAATATCATACGGCCTCCGAGGTCCGACAAACTGGAAAACATATCTATTTGATTAGTTATTTTCAATATTTATGAATATTTATCGAATTATTTTGCTTCTATCTTAAAATTTTACAACTGATCATTCACCGAGCTTTTACTAAATTCAATCACTTTTAGCGATATTTTATTTGTGGATTTCGGATTTGAATGTATATTTGGAATAATTTAACGACTACGTACAAAACAATTATAGCAATAGAAAATGATCGACACTTCCTCTATTTTTAGAAGAAATAATTTGTTTTTTCATATTCCATGTGGTTTGTGTACAACAATAATATTATGCCCGCCGTCGACAAAACGCGTCAAAACGCTTATTTGGACGTTAAGGGGTTAACGCTCTATGTATTTGCCTAAAAATACACCACAAAGCAGGTGATAATGTAATTTTGTCAAAACAATATATACATACCCAATTCTGAACGCACTCTGATTGCAATGCCGGGCCTCGAAGGCCCGGATCTTTTTAATTAGTTTTAAAAGGTAATAAAATATTTTCCAGCTACTCAGTTTATACTATTATAAAAAGAATACACAGAAACAATTTAAAGGTATTCAAGGTAAATCTTAATGAGAATGAAAATATTTCAGGGCCCTCAAGTAGCAAATCTGAACCACATTATTCCAGATGATAAATATTACTAACTAAGATAAACGCTTTCTTGTAAATAAAAACACAAAACACAATTCTCGTCGCTTTCCTTTCTTAATTACGCTATCATGTGAAAATATTAGCCGTTCTGTGCTCAGAACGTAACTCGTAAACGTAATTAGTAAATGAACTACACTGATTTACAAAATTCATCGTACATTTTTTTTTCGTTTGTTCTTAACAGAAATTTAATGGTGAAGTTGACATAAAGATTTTAGTATCTTCGATAGGGCGTCAGTGACCAATGGTAATACTATTGAAAATATAAATTATTTGAAATGTTTAGGTTTTTCCACAAAAGGCTTCGTTTGTTAAGGAAAACACACCAGTGATCAAACACAAAAAGCCTTGTATGGAATATGTAATGTGAAAAAATATATATATTTATTTATTTAACAACTGAAATCCACCTTGATCAATTTGATAACCTTGCAGTAAAAGGTACCACAAGTATCATATGTACAGTGTATAGGCCTATGAGGAAACTCTGCTGACCTTTACGCCGACTGACTTAAAGGACAGTAAGTATGGGGTAACTGAGACGTCATAGAATAGACGTAATGCCCTGAATGTATTTGAAAAAATAATTTTCACTGAAAAAAAAAGTTCTACAACTATTTTTATCTATCTGAAATCAAGAAATAGGTCGAGACATTTCGTTAGAATAGATAATCCAATATGTCAAATATCCGAATATACAAAATGCTATTTTTAGTTAAATTAATGCAATAGTATATCCGCAAACCAAAACACAATACATATTGAGCATTTCCAAATCCTTTTCTTCCCCAGTCTTTTCATTATATGTTATATCATATTCATTATTTATACCTCTGTTGTAATGGATTAATTGTTAAATACTGTTTATATATATATATATATATATATATATATATATATATATATATATATCACCTCCTCATATTTCACTGAATGTGGATTGGATGAATAGAAAAACTTCAACGGTCATGATGTTGACAATTATGCAATATTTATATGAAGAATAATTTGCCAAATCATTTTATCCATGAATAAAGTAAGAAATTTATTTAATATTTTCTAATAAAATATCAAACTGGCATTATACAGGATTATATTTTTTATATAAAACAACAAACAAATATTCCAAAACTATCATGAATAGTTAGTTATGAATCAAGTGTTTAAAATACTTCAAATAAAATCAGTCCATAAATACATTTTTGGGTTATTACTAGCGCATTTTTTCATGCTGGTTTTCCAACGATTCTTCAAAAAAATTAGTGTATTTTTTTAAATTTTATCTTGCTACCGATTGGTTGAAACAGCTATGGTCTATAAGTATTTTTTTCCCTTGACTCCAGGATGTCTGATACACTTAGATATAACTTCCAATTTAATTAAATATTTCATCTTTCCTATAACTGCAAACCAATGTTGAGATTAGCTCTAGAAAAGTTGAATATTTTCGTACAATTCTCAGAATAAAGTGGTCTCCACTATCTGTGATGTGATGTTGAGTGCACACAAAATTTAAAATATCAGCATTGCAAATTTTGTTAAGATAAGAAAGTCCACTTTTTGAATTACGTGTAACACTCTAGACGCTATATATACATGCCCATATCACATGAGGTTCTAGTTTCTTATAAAACAATTTATGTTGGTTGTTGAGGTTTGAAGTTTAAAAGTAAGAACCTCCAAAATGGTGTATATTTCAATAGATTTTATCAGTTATCATTGTCATTCCTACATACGGAGATCACTGTACATACGTACCATTGTCCAAACAGTATTTCCGCCACGCCGTTTCACAACATGCTGGGGGAGATATCAAAACAATTCTTTCTCTTGGTATACCAAAGCTCTGTAAATGATTACAAAACTTGAATGGATTATCTACATGGAGAGGATCGTAATCAAAAGTATATACTGAACAGTGTAAGTTTAAACGAGATGTGACTATAGAACACCATGCCCTCAACTGTGACCTTCACCTTTGATACGCCCCGTGTGGATCCGGGTTGTTAGAATAAATCCCAGTAGCCCTTGCTTGTCGTGAGAGGCGACTATATGGGGCGGTCCTTCGAATGAGACCGCAAAAACCGAGGCTCCGTGTCACAGCAAGTGTGGCATGATAAAGATCCCTCCTTGCTCAAAGGCCATAAGCGCCGAGCATAGGTTTAAATTTTGCAGCCCTTCACCGGCAATGGTGACATCCCTATATGGGTGAAAGATTCTCAAGCGGGACGTTAAATAATATATAATCAATCATTCAATCAATCACCTTTGATACATATATGTAGATTTTATATTGATACATTGAAGACGCCAGCCTTGTAATGTTCAAATGAAATTAGCAAGGTTAATGTTAAAAACAGATATATAGACAGCAAAACAACTATGTATATCTTCCTAATTTTTACTCTCAAAGAGAAAGGGGTACTTTTTACATATAAAATCTTGTATAAATGAAATATTTTCCTTCCCTGCTAAATGTATTTTATTAATGATCAGATAAATGTGTGAGTTTTCAAAAACCACAAAAATCAAAGCCTAAATTCCAGCACTCACAATTTCAAACACGGCCTTAAAACATGCGTACCCACCTTTTAGAATTCTCTTTGTCTGTCATTGCTCCAATCAGTGACTTTCATTTATATAAATGTCATTCTAACTTTTTGCTATATTTAGTGTTATTTAGAATTTGTACATGTTTTTTGGATGGATTACTTTGTGTCATGTGACTAGTCAGCCTTTCTAAAACTCTATTTAGACATATTTGTAGCTATTAGTCAATTCTCTGATGTCAGTCCAGCCAATTAATTGTTATGTAAGATTATGTAATAATAGTTTCTAGTCATTTCCTATTTTGATAAATGACAAAAGTAAACACAATGATAATATTTCTTATCCTTTCATAGGTAATGTACAGCAAAAACAAGTTGCAAATTTCCAGCTCTGTTTTTCTTACATTTTTAAACAAAGTTATGGATATAAATGACATTTTATGATCTAACCAATCGTCAATCTTTTTTCCCCATTTACCAATCCACTCTTTTGTCAGAATTATGAATAAAATCTGTGCTCTGGCTTTCGTGTAATCGTGTTCACACAAAAGCATCAATAAAAGTAAAGCCATTGCCCTTTGGCGGCGGTAACAATTAAAGAAAAAAGAACAGTGCAAACGTTCCATCCATACCGTCATCATATCCACCATATCAATTAAATCTTGTTTGTAATCAGGAAGAGGGACGTGTTGTATTACGTTGTCAGGAAGGTTAGAGTCATTGGCTCCAAGAAATATTGTTGCCAACGCAATGTTTTTGGGGTTAAACTCTTTCAAGATGTCTGGTAAAATTACTTTGCACCATCTCGTATTATATCCCGAAAATCCACGGCTTATGACATCACATTTTCTGTAACCAGTGGAAAGTAAATACAGTAAAAAGTAAATACAAGATCAAACTGCCATATTTAGCAAATACATTTCTTAACTTCTTTTGTTTTCGATTTCATTTTCAAAGGGATCAGCTGGGAATCTAAATAAAAATTGTATTTAAACAGGAGAATACGAGGGACACTGTTTAAGTTCGTAGAGTAAGCCTATAACTTTTGAACGCGATCATGAATTTGAACAATTTTTTACCCAAAATTTGCGTAATCATTCTTCTCTCGAACGGTATCACGGTATACGGCGCACGAGGTCCACGTGTGCACTGCCCTGGGTATTTTCAACACGTGTTTTTATACACTATAGTAAAATATAGCGTTCAATATGGATGGAAAAATCTCTGAACAGAGGGTATATTGTAAAATTCGAGCACATCTCGGGTTTCCGTCAACGGAAATTCATGCTGATTTGCCAAAGGTTTATGGGAATGGTGCTTTAAATTATGCTACAGTTTGCAAGTGGGTACGTCGTTTTAATGATGGTCGGGAGTCAATTGAAAATGACCCTCGAGTGGGTAGGCCGATTTCCGTTTTGACGGAAAAGAACGTTGCTACTGTGAAAACGTTAATTTAGGAAGACGCACGTTATACCGTGCAAGAGATAGGAGAATTAAGTGGCATTCATTCGTCAAGTGTTTTGAAGATCTTGCGTGAACGACTTGGGCTACGTAAGATCTGCGCGCGCTGGGTGCCCCATTTGCTCACTGATGAGCAGAAACAAAGTCGGGTTAGACTTGCATCACAAATTATAAAAAAAACATGATAAATGTGACCCAAGTCGTTTGGAAGAGATAGTTGCAGGTAATGAAAATTGGATCTATCATTTTCAACCCGATTCTAGGCTAAAAATAAGGTTTGGGTTTCATCGCAGGGCGACAGACCTGTCATTGCGCGCCGTTGCAAAACATCAAATCGCATGTTGTATGCGATATTCTTTGATTCGAAAGGTCTAGTCCTTAAAATTTCAGTCCCGAGAGGTAGTTCTTACTCAACTCAACTTGTTGATTTCTATCAGAAACGCAGACCGCGCACTGGTGTCCGCGTCATCAAATTACTCAATGATAACGCACCGGCCCATAAATCCGCTACGGTACAGGAATATCTGAAAGAATATGTGCTCGATGTCTTAGATCATCTCCCATACAGCCCTGACCTGTCCCCCTGTGACTTTTCGTTGTTCCCAAGACTAATGGAAATGCTGGCAGGGCACCGTTTTGAATCCCGGTGTCGTATAGGCAGTGCGGTCTACCAGTGTCTGCAACATATACCTAAAGAGGAGTACCGTGCGGCGTTCCGGAATTGAGTAGATCGGTGTAAAATGTGTGTTGAGGCAGACGGGGCATATTTCGAAGGTCTTAGATAAGTAAAATTTTGATATTTCAAGCGGTTTTAAAAAGACCGCCCTTCTCTACGAACTTAAAAAGTGTCCCTCGTATTACCCGATCCTGAAATTATTGAAGTTTGATATTTTACATCATTAAATGGCCCAAATCATTCCATTGGTAAGTTTACCTTTGTAGATAATCGGCCAGAAGAGACGCATATGCACCATCCTTTGAAAATCCAAACTGCAAACACAACATGGAATATTATGAAATTATAACCCTTTCGGTTATCCGTAGTATATTTTCACATCTGTAGTTGAGTATTTTTTCGAAATAAGGTAATGGGAAAGCAATTGATAAATGAATGCATTATAATTTTTACTACTTCTTTAGCTGTTAACGTTTCACTGACGCTTAATGTTATCTGCTTTTCTCTATTTCATTTAATATGTTCTTTGTCAACACCCACCTTCAGGCCGATATAAAAAAAAGAAAAAAAGGTAGCGTTAAGCAGATATGTTTCAAACAACATACACGTTTTATTGTCAATGAGATTGAAAGATCCTACTTGTGTAAGAGAATCCCCGAGAAGAAGAACCTTTTTCCACGCTGACCTGGTGGATGAACCGCTCACACCGGACATTTTGGATAACGATTGTGGTACGGCGTGCCGTAGCTGTGATAATTCAAAGAGGTTAAATGTCCTTAACAGTTCAAATAAGTATAGCTTTGTTAATCTGTTGTGGTCAACTGTCAAAAATATTAGTTAATTATTAAATTCCAAAGAAATCTGACGTACGTTGTGACGCAATGTGGCTCCGTAGTTAGTGACCAGGGGATATTTTCTTTAGAGAAGAGGAGAGACATTTGCCTACATTCACTTCTCTTCGGAAACCTTCATGTTTTAGTTCTGGAAAACGTATAAATGCTGGAACCGGTGACGGTTTATGCTTAGATTGACGTTTCAACTCTAACATGTCTGGATTTATGCAACAGACAAGTTATTCCCACAGTTTTAACATTAGTGCATGTATCGGTCACAAGGAAATCCGCATTAGTCACTGTTAGGCTATTCTCACATGTTTCCTGTCCCGGGTTTGAATATTATGTGTTAATCTATATTGGCAGTAAAAAAATCCAAAATCCGAAGTCGTATAATTTGGAAAACATTTGCAAACACGAAGTTTGTTTCTCGAAAAACTTTTCGTAATAGATATAAAGCCGATTCTTGTACAATAGAAAAACGTGTCTGAATATAAAGGAATTGTCAAAAAGCTTTCCGAGAACCAAAATACTTGATTACTATTTTTTCCCAATTTTCCTACTTCCGAAACCATTTTTTTTTTATAAAAAAAATCATATCACTAATTATGATAGATGAAGAAGGTGTGCAACTCTGCCTGCGACATTATAAAAATATTTACAGCTCGCTGACAAATTCTATAGAAAAAGCATCAATAATGCATCTACCAACTGAAAAGAACAGTCATTCGAAATCTACTGATGATTCGTGGATTAAATGTATTGTTATTTGCTGCGCAATAATTACGTTATCTCCCTCTGTTTCATCATTTTAACCTCGCCACTTCTCATTTCCGACCCGTGAGGATCCGGGTTAGAATAGATCCTCAGTACCTCTTGCTTGTCGTAAGAGGTCACTAAATGGGGAGGTCCTTCGGATGAGAGAATAAAAATCGAGGCCCCTATGTAACAACAGGTGTGGCACGTTAAAGATCCCTCCCTGCGCAAAGGCCATAAGCGCCGAGCATAGGCCTAAATTTTGCAGCCCTTCACCGGTAATGGTGACATCTCCATATGAGTGAAAGATTCTCCAGCGGGACGTTAAATAATATATAATCGATCAATCAATAATGATCTCATTTCTAACTATAATGAACGGAAGTTGTGATGGTGTGGTATTTCTGTCACAGACAACTATTTTTAGAACGAGAAAACCCGAGACGAGGTCTTCCGAAAACCATTAGCTTACTTCTATCATTTTATTTTCTGTTGGCTATTAAAAGTATTACAAATGTTATCTCATATTTAACAACGGTTTAGTTCAGTAAGTAAAATGATAAATATCATAGAATGGTCTTTAAATTTCAAACGACTTATACAGTAATGAACTTTGTAGTACGGGGGCTGTTCGATAGGTAATGTGTATTGTACCACAGCGCGATAACGCTTTGCACGGTTTCGTGGAATATGATACTCTTGAATAGCTATATTTTATCCTCACCAACGGTATAAACACGAGTCTTCAGTCATTTCGATAGAGCCAGCCGTTGACCACTTTTGTAAAAATGGTTGGGAAACGGGTTGAGAATATTGAAGAAATCAGAGTTTGTATCAATGTTCGCACAAACCTCGGTCATTCGATTTCTACTGAATTGGGGATTTATGGGTCTGATACGGTATCTTATGAGACAGTTCGTAGGTGGGGAAAGAAATTTCCGACTGGTACAGAGTCCGTCAAAGATGCATCAAAATCTGGCCGACCTGTGACTGTAACAGGCAAATGTCTCAAAAATCAGGGAAATAATTGAAAGTGACGGCAGGTACACGCTTCGTGATATTGCTAAAACTGCTGGCATATCGCTATCGCGGGTGCATTTTGAAGCGCATTTTGAAAGTACGAAAGATTTTTGCCAGATGTATACCGCATATATTGACAGATGACCCAAAACGGGTACGAGTACAAACCGCTAAGAAATTGCTCAAAATGTTTCCCAAATTCAGTCAAAGACAGTTTTGCAAACATTGTTACTGGTGAGGAAACATGGATTCACTATTTCGAACCAGTAAGAAATATTGGAAACAAAATATCGCTAACTAAACACGGTAGAAGGCCTGTAGTTGCCAAAACAGCCCTAAGCACAAAGAAGGTTCTTTATTGCATATTCTTCTCATGTGATGGTATTGCCGTACAAATTCCGTTGCCGAAGGGCAAAAGTGTTACAGGTCGATTCGTCTAATTCATGATAATGCTCCATCGTATACATCTGGCCTGGAGGTTATAAAACATTTCGAGTATGTACTCCATACTCAAACTCATACTTTGTACTACAAATCATACTCCTACTCAAAATTCCACTCTAATTTATGTATAACTTTTGAGTATGAGTATGACTTTGGAGTATGGATTTCAAGTTTGAGTACGGAGTACATACTTAAAAAGTTTTATAACCTCCAAGCCTGAGTTTGTGAAACAATTTCTGAAGTCGGAGAAGGTTACCGTCTTGCCACACCCACCATACTATCCAGATCTAGCCCCATGCGACTTTTCCTTTTTCCAAAACTTAAAAAATTCTTATCTGGTCGTCGTTACAAGTCCCGACAAGACCTTGGATCAGCCATCAGTCAGTGCCTCAGAGGTCTACCTAATTCAGCGTACCTTGACGCATTTGAGAAATGGATTCAGTAATTGAAATCATGTATTTCAAACCGCGAAGAATACTTTGAAGGGATGTAATGTTCATTTCACTATTTGAGTCGAATGCTTTTGAGATATCGTTCAATACACATTACATATCGATCAACCCTCGTATAACTGATTCTGTGAAAATGTTGCATGAATAGAGAAAAATAGTCCCTTCTCAAACAACCACTTGATAAAGTTATATTTATCGGGTAGTGAACAAAATTCTAATGTATAGTGATGTGTAGTAAAAAAGATTGATGCGGGATACAAATGTTGAATTGTATATGATGTCATAATAAAAGCTTATTCTTTCCATATATGGTAATACATTTTATATAGCAAAATATAAAGTTCTATCTGAAAATGTAATGGGGTACATGAACACAGTCACACATTATTTTACAACTTTCTACACAAAATTGAAATTCTGTGGGAAATATTTGCTATAAGAGAAATAAAATTCCCTTAAGACTTTAATAAAATATCACAGGATTTTAAAATATTCCTACAAAAATTTGAAATCGTGAGGCAATTTCGTAATGGGGATATTTTTAACAATTCTCTTCTTTTTTTTTTTTTTTCTTTTTTTTTTTTTTTGGTCATAAGAAAATTATTTACATGAATTTACTAATATCTACAGGTATTGACTTGGCTATTACTTACGTCTGTTATAGTCAGTGTTAAAAGCATACACAACTCTTAACGATAAGGCTACTGAGTCATAGAAACGTGCAGTAAACACAATATTAAACATTTTTTGTAAACACGCAAATTCAAATAGTAATCTAAGCAAGACGGAGTGTATTCTTTTGGGGGCAGTGAAAGGATTGTTGTGAATCAACAGAATGCATTCCTGTAACAAAACAATCTGTTGAACGTCTAGAAATTATTGATACATGTATATGCATATAACGGTATATTTTTTTGCGATGTCAACCTATTGATTTTAGAGCACTTGTTAATTCTTTGTTTAGTCCCTCCTCCTTTTCCTGTTGATGCATGTAAACGTAAATAAATTGTTCTCCAACATAAAAACGTGACCCGACCCCCCCTCCTCTGTGTGTGTGTGTGTGTGTGTGTGTGATGTAAGAGTGACAATACACTGTTGGTATTATTTACATAATGATTAGATAAGCAACAACAGACACGTCCCCAACGCCCCAATAAGGGGAGTAAGGACCAGGACCATGTTTGACCAAATATTAAAAGGTTTGTCATTGAGATTGATTGATTATTTATTGCTTTCCGCCACACTCAACAACTTTTCAGTTATCTGGTGGCGTCCAGTTTTTGTTGGTGGAGGAGAGAACCCTGATACAATGTACCTAGAAATAGACCACCGACCTTCCGCAATTGTCGTTGAGAAAATTTACAACACGAAGCCTTCTATTTTGATCAGGTAGTTAAAACCAGTAAGTAAAAAAAGGTGAAGATAAAGAACAGTAATCAATCTCATAACTCCTAAAAGGAACACACAATAGAACGTTGGGAAAAAAAATAAACCTCTGATTCAAGTGTCCTCGGGTTTCCTAAATGGAGAATATATGGAAATATATTGAATACTATACCCTAAACCTAGTACTATAAAAATCTTTGACATAAAATACATGGCAATAAAACTATGATCGGATATCGCGTGGGTCTTGAAAGGTATTGTAAGCAATGTGTACTTTGTTTGAAGTTCAAATTCTCAATTCATTCAAATTTGTAATTCCTTAATTTCTTATACATAACACGTTTCAACAATCAACCACCTGGGATCAAAAGAAGACGGGTGAAGACGATGAGGAAAATGCCTATTCATTAAAATACACTATTAAGTACAATTCTATCAATAACGTTTTCTTGTGATAAACTGTTATGTTGCATTTTTATTGTTTGATTATTTACAAAAATTCGATGATCAAATAAAAAATATAAATTTCCACCAAAATTTTTTTGGAAAATAAAAGAAATATGATATCTCGATAGGTGTCGAACCCATCACCCAAATTTATCTTCTTATAAACTACCTTTGTGTTATCATTTTGTATAGATATTTACATCTTTCATATACAGTGGGTCATTGCTCCACCTTTCTGAAGGATGGTAAATGTACTTTTTATTAGTTTTCCAATAAAGTTTTTTAATTACAAAAAATGGAAGTCGCCCCACACACGTTGAAATTTGACCAAGCTCGACAATAGAATGGTAAAAAATTTGAAAAATGTTTCCCCGTGTTCTCAATTAATTGATGAATTATAACTCTTTTTGGGAGTGATTTTATTTTTGTGTCGTTCCTATCAACTCATCTCTTTTGAAATGCCTCTATAGACATTTAATGGCTTTATATGCATCTGCTGCAATCATGATTGAAAAATATCAACACTTTCATTCACTATTGTCTTTGTAGGAAAGAAATGGAAAAATAATTCAATCTTCGATTTCGATTTATCATTTTAATAAATCTACAATCTCAAAGGCAAAAACCTATGGGAAAGAAATTTATCTCCAAAAATTATGCCTGCCAAAACAAAGTAATGAAAAACAGACGTGGTTCCATATGTATAGCTTCATTTCAAGGAAGGTTGTGTAAAGTTTTGTTGTTCTAGTCTCCAGTCACGTATGCGAAAATACATCTCCAAATTATTGACAGTGACAGGATGCTTACTCCTCCTAGGCACCTGATCCCACCTCTGGTATGTCCAGGGGTCCGCGTTTGCCCATCTCTCTAATCTGTATTTTCTGCAGGAATTACGATATTGAATACTGTTTGTTATTACGGTCTTTTCAAACTGAAAAAAGGACGAATCCTTAAAAACAAATTTCGATTCCTGTAAGATTGATACTATGGAGTTCCTAAAAGTGAGATGAAGTCGACAAATGTCATACTTACATGTAATACAGACTGGGAACTTAACCAATGCAAAAGGTCTCATACCGGTACACTCTATAAACAATACAAAATCGACCATGAGAACAACACCAACAGGCATCCCTTAAAACACAATCGGTGGATCAGGTGTGACAAGGAGGATTAAGAATCCCTTTCTGACCGGTCGCACTCGCTATGAACCAGTTAGTGTAAAAAAGCGGGATAATCCGTATTCAAAATTGATATGAACAGTACGGCCTAACTAATATAAAACACGTCAGACAACATTCGACCCAACGACGGGCTGCATTTGCAAACAATATCGTCATAACGATCTTAGAATTTAGAATTTAACCGAGACTGTTGAACCCTTGTAACATCAAGCTAATTTGTAGTCTGCCTCGGTTTGGAAATAGATCATACCCACACCATGCTCTCATGTGTCAAATTTCTTGGGAGACATAAACACCATAGGCAGATAATCATGTAATGCTCCTACATAAATACGGGAAGTTGACGATGGAGAAGCTGAAGTCATCCCGTTTGCCATTAACATCTGTGCTCATGTCATACAAGTACCTTATATTATATTCACTTAATATACATTTGTACATCTATGCTATTTATAATATTGCCTTACTACACCAAACTTTAGGGACGAAGTCTAATTTTTTTTTCAAAACCAACAAATGCTATACTTAACATTTTACAGGGTGGTCCCAATCTCATACCAACATAACACTTTAAGGAAAAGTCGAACTTTGATTTGAAATCAACAAGGATCATACCTACATGTGACTCTAACGGGGGGTGTCTATCCAAACCAACAAGGACTCGCCACATACAACAGTCTATTCAGTTGGTAAAATCATGAAAATCAAGATCGGTTAAAATGGAATGCATGGATCCCAATTCTAAATATTCTATTTAATTCGATGAATTTACTTTACATGCATTAAAAAGGAATTTATCAATATTCGTAATACACATCTGGATATCATTACATCTTATTTCCACTTTTTTTTTCATCTAAGATTCATGTATATACAATGCAACCAAAGGTTTGCTTATCACGCCTGCCAGTCACAATGAAGGCTTTCAGTTAAGTCAATACCTCAATAATTGGATTGTTTTTGATTTTCTAGAAAGAAATATCGCATATATCTGCAAATTTTCTGCAACACGTATCACGCTTCTTTTTTTATTTTGCTTCGCACATTTCCACTGTGGTTTAAATTACAATGTACAGGTATGAACTTGCATGCACTTGTTGAAGATCAACATATATTGTAGGTGAACATCACACAGATATACTCATGTATTGGTATATTTTGTTAACCCTATTTACTAATTAAAGGCCTGAAGGCCCACAAAAGCGTCGAATGCAGTATCATATACATCAGGGTTGTCAATAAATTGAGGGTAGTAAAGTAGGAGAAGAGATGTTTGAGTGCCGTAGGAGGCATTTCCTTATTTTTAGATAGTTAAATAAAGCACTAGATCACTTGTAAATGTCAGCAAAATCTTGAAAATGTGTTATTTACATGAAAACAAAATAGAAAGTAGAGCTTGGGCTGAAGTTGCTTATCTTAATAAGGTCATATATATATATATATATAGTGTGTGTGTGTGTGTGTGTGTGTGTGTGTGTGTGTGTGTGTTTTACCACCAAAAGGATTACCACGCTACATCACTTGAAACATTAGGAATATGTATAAAGCACACGTATATATGATGCCAAGGTCCTATATCATATACATTTGTCCATTTCTTATTGGCTTTTTCCTTTGTCATAGTAACGATAGCAATGAATGAATGACGAAAACGTATGATTTATAGTCTTAAATCAATGTCTGTAAAAGCTGTTTTTTGTGGAAAAGAATGTCGGCGGACAAAATAATCTATATTAGGGCTCTCATATAAAGTGTATAACAAGAATCAATCACACATCAGCGGGATATAATTATAAGCCATGCTGGAGAGGTGAGAAAATGTCTACCACCCATAGTCACCTGGTTCGGACTGACATTTAGGAAAGGTCAGTTCCTACAGAAAACAAAACAAAATATGAATTGTATTATTTTTTCCAGAAAAATGTAAACACACATGAACAATCTTTGATATGATCGTATATTGTATATGTGTGATTATGTATTGTATTTGTGATTCTATGTTGTATTTGTATGATTATATATTGTATTTGTGTGATTCTATGTTGTATTTGTGTGATTCTATGTTGTATTTGTATGATTCTATGTTGTATTTGTGTGATTCTATGTTGTATTTGTATGATTATATATTGTATATGTATGATTATGTATTGTATTTGTGTGATTCTATGTTGTATTTGTATGATTCTATGTTGTATTTGTATGATTATATATTGTATATGTATGATTATGTATTGTATTTGTGTGATTCTATATTGTATTTGTATGATTATACGAAAGACACTTTTTAAGTTCGTACAGTAGGGCGGTCTTTTTAAAACCGCTTGAAATATCAAAATTTTATTTATCTAAGACCTTTGAAATATGCCCCGTCTGCCTGAACACACCTACCCATTTCCGGAACGCCGCACGGTACTCCTCTTTAGGTATATGTTGCAGACACTGGTAGACCGCACTGCCTATACGACAACAAGATTCAAAACGGTGCCCTGCCAGCATTTCCTGTAGTCTTGGGAACAACCAAAAGTCACAGGGGGACAGGTCACGGCTGTATGGGGGATGATCTAAGACATTGAGCCCAGATTCTTTCAGATATTCTTGTACCGTAGCGGATTTATGGGCCGGTGCGTTATCATTGAGTAATTTGATGCCGCGGACACCGGGCGCGGTCTGCGTTTCTGATAGAAATCAACAAGTTGAGTAAGAACACTTCCTCTGTAAAACTTTCCAGTGACTGAACTACCTTTCGGGACTGGAATTTGAAAGACTGGACCTTTCGAATCAAAGAATATCGCATACAACATGCGATTTAATGTTTTGCAACGGCGCACAATGACAGGTCTGTCACCCTCAGATGAAACCCAAACCTTATTTTTAGCCTTATAATCGGGTTGAAAATGATAGATCCAGGTTTCATCACCTGTAACTATCTCTTCCAAACGAAGTGGGTCACATTTAACATATATTTTTTATAACTTCCGATGCAAGTCTACCCTCACTTTGTTTCTGTCCATCAGTGAGCAATGGGACACCCAGCGCGCGCAGATCTTACGTAGTCCAAGTCGTTCACGCAAGATCTTCAAAACACTTGACGAATGAATGCCACTTAATTCTTCTATCTCATGCACGGTATAACGTGCGTCTTCCTCAATTGACGTTTTCACAGTAGCAACGTTCTTTTCCGTCAAAACGGAAATCGGCCTACCCACTCGAGGGTCATTTTCAATTGACTCCCGACCATCATTAAAACGACGCACCCACTTGCAAACTGTAGCATATTTTAAAGCACCATTCCCATAAACATTTTGCAAATCAGCATGAATTTCCGTTGACGGAAACCCAAGATGTGCTCGAATATTACAATATACCCTCTGGATTTTTCCATCCATATTGAACGCTATATTTTACTATAGTGTATAAAAACACGTGTTGAAAATACTCAGCGCAGCGCGCACGTGGACCTCGTGCGCCGCATACCGTGATACCGTTCGAGAGAGGAATGATTACGCAAGTTCTGTGTAAAAAAATCGTGCAACTTCATAATCGCGTTAAAAAGTTATAGGCTTACTCTACGAATTTAAAAAGTGTCCCTCGTATATTGTATTTGTATGATATGTATTGTATTTGTATGATTATATGTTGTATTTGTATCATTATAATTATATTGTGTATGTATTTGTATGATTATAATTATATATTGTATGTATTTGTATGATTATGTATTGTATATGTATGATTCGATATTGTATTTTTGTGATTATATATTGTATGTATTTGCATGATTATGTATTGTAATCATGCTTTAAAGATGTTTTGAAGGATTTCTAATAATGATGGATCAATCTGTGTGTGTGTGTGTGTGTGAGAGAGAGAGAGAGAGAGAGAGAGAGAGAGAGAGAGAGAGAGAGAGAGCCTGTACGGTGTCAAACGGAGACACTTTTGTCTTTATACACCTTACAACCGGGGGCATTCTTACAACCGGCGACGTTGCCGCTTGGCAACGTCTTCTACAAATGCTAAATTCGGGATCAGCATCCTAAAATTACCAGCCGAGGTCGAAAAAAATTAAACATTGAACCCGATGACGAAAAATCCCTAGTTTGGTCAGATAAATCGCATGTGTGAGTGTGAACTTTTTCCCATCCTCGGTAAACCGATTATGGGCTTTACACATGGATCCCTGTTTGTATAGTGAAAATCATATCATGTGATTTTAAAGACAAGATATATCATTGAATTTATTTTTAAGTTGTTGACATAGCAATTCTAATTTAATCGAGACCAAATGTAATTTTTATCTTAAATAGTGTAATTTTACCACCACCAACCCACCGCAACAAAGTTGTTGGGGTATACTAGAATCAGGTTGTGTCCGTCCGCCCGTTTGTCTATTTCCTTTTTGGCTTATAGTTTGTTTTTTTTTAATTCATTTATTTATTTATTCATTCATTTCTTTATAACAATATAATAATGTTTTTATAGCAAAAATTTTGTTGACATCTCAGTGAGACGAACAATAACACCCATTGTAAAGGTCTAGGTAGAAAAATATTTTTTTTTACACTAAAACCAATTTTATGAAGTCCACAGTCACACATTTCTGGGGGAGAAATCTTTATTATACATCCGACTGTATACTCATCTCCAATAAGACAAATAAATTGCTATATTTAGTAATAAATAAAGATTTCAGACTCGATTAAGTGACTTTTATTCATCTGCCTTGGAAATAAATAGCTTTTATGCAATGGAAGGTTTATTTATTGAATTTTGCTAATGTGCTTTATACCATTTTTTCTTTGTCTCGACGAGACAAAACACAAGTTGCAATAGGATTCTATCTGGGATGGAAAGTAAAAATTTTATTTCCACAAGAAAAAAAAGCTCACAATCTAGACAATACCATAGACATTTTTCATTGAGTAAGAATAAATACTTTTTGGCTCTGATTTTCTTATGTTTATTGCCACGTATTAATGCTTTTATATCAAATTATTTTCTCTTAACAATACAAATAACACCAAGATAAATGTTTCAGCCAGAACAATAAATTTGTACACCTGAAAAACAAATTTATTGACTCATTTTAAAATGACAAAGTCCAAAATACATTTTCAGGAGAGAAATCTTTATCATATATGGTACAAGAAATCTTATTATTTATTTTTCCTTGTCTCAACAAGACACAGAAATTGCTATAAACATTTTTTTAAATATATAATTAATGAAAATTTCAGAGTTGATATAGTTACTTTTTATGTACCTGCCTAGGAAATGAATAGCTTTTAAGCCATGAAAGTTTCATGGATTAAGCTTTGTTAATGTGCTTGACACCATTTTTTTTTTTTTTTTTTTTGTTTTTTTTTTTGTCTTAATGAGACAAAGAAAGTGATGCATTTCCTAGAATGAAAAAAAATAAAAATTTCACTCCCCAAAAACCTGTCACTATGTGGACTTTTGACATCTTTTCACAAAGTAATAATAAATTTGTCTCTCAATGAAACAAATAAAATTACACTATGAACAAACCTCTAGGTAGAACAATAAAATTTTAGACCTGAGAATCAAATTTATTGACTTGCCTTAAAATGACTAAGTCCAAAATCACATTTTCAGAGAAAATATTTATTATACCTGCTACAAGAAATCTTATTATTTATTTTTCCTTATCTCCACAAGACAAAGAAAATGCTATAAGCATCTTTCAAATATATAACTGATAAAAATTTCAGAGTTCATTTAGTTACTTTTTATTTACCTGCCTAAGAAATGAACAGCTTTTAAGCCATGAAAGTTTCACGGATTGACCTATGTTAATGTTCTTGGTACCATTTTCTTTGCTTCATTGAAACAAAGAAAATGGTGCATTTGGATTTTTCTAGGACGAAAAATAAAAATTCCATTCCCAAAAAACAGTCAGTAGGTGGACTTTGACATTTTTTCACCAAGTAATAATAGGAAGAAATGCGTTTTGGCTCTTTTTACTTATTGTAAGGTATTGCTGTTTTTATACTGAAATCTGTGTCTCGATGAAACAAATAAGATGACACCATGAACAAACCTCTAGATAGAACAATAACATTTTTAGACCTGAAAAACAAATTTCTTGGCTCACTTTAAAATGAATGTAAGTCCAAAATCACATTTTCAGGGGAGAAATCTTTATCATACCTGCTACAAGAAATCTTATTATTTTATTTTTCCTTGTCTCATTAAGACAAAGAAATTGCCATAAGCATCTTTTAAATATATATTTTATAAAAATTTCAGAGTTGATTTGGTTAAATTTTACTTATCTGCCCAAGAAACGAAAAACTTTTAAGCCATGAAATTTTCATGGATTGAGCTATGTTGATGTGCTTAATACCATTTTCTTTGTCTCACTGAGACAAAGAAAATGGTGCATTTTTTGTTCTAGGGTAAAAAATAAAAATTCCATTCCCACAAATACTGTTATCATGTGGGCTTTGACATTTTGCACAGAGTAATAAAATAATAAATGCTTTTTGGCTCTTTTTACTTATTGTGAACTATTATTGTTTTTATACTAAAATGTGTCTCGATGAAAGAAGTAAAATGGCACTATGAACAAAACTCTAGGTAGAACGATAAAAAATTTTAGACCTGAAAAACAAATTTATTAACTCGCTTTAAAATGACTAAGTCCAAAATCATATTTTCTGGGAAGAGGACTTTATTATACGTGCTAAAGAAATCTTATTATTTATTTTTCCTTGTCTCGACAAGAGAATGAAATTTCTATAACATCGTTTAAATGTGTAATAAAAAAAATCAGAGTTGATTTAGTTAAATTATATTTACCTGTGTAAGTAAAAGCATACACAAATTCTCATATGCAGGTACATAAAATTGAGGGGGGGGGGGGGGGGGGGGTATACCGTTTTATCAACAAACATTATCCGTTATTTTGATACACAAATAATGATATATTGAGTGCCCCCCCCCCCCCCCCCCTATTTTTTTGTAGTGAACGAAAAGAATGTAATTTAAACGCTTGGTGTTAGGAATAGAAAACGAGCTTTAATAGCATATTAAATAATTTTCAATTACCTCGTGAATTATTTTGTGTGCAGGGTTGGTTAAAATATTTATGCTTAGACGTTTACAGGTATCACCATTTTCATTTTTAAAGCAATTGTATTGTGTCCCCGTTTGGACACGATGATTCACTAAAATGTGTGACTATTAATGAATTAATATGTCCCCGTTTGAAATGTAAATTTTGTGTGACTTAAGACTAGAACAATCGACATATTCTGCTGAAATTGATGATAAGAAACCGTTTGGAAATGAATTTTAGGACTCTGCTGTAGCATAAGATACATTTGCAATAACCAACATTTTCATTTTTTAAAGCAATTATTATTGTGTCCCCGTTTGGAAAAAATTATTTACTAAAAATGTGTGAATATTAATGAGTGTAAGTCATGTCCCCGTTTGCATTGTAAAATGTGCGTGACTTAAAATTAAGAAAATCAATATATGCTACTAAAATTGGTGATAAGAAACTGTCCGAAAAGGCATTTTTGAACTCTGCTGTAGCATAGAATAAAAAATAAAGAATTCCCCGGTTAGATCATTACAAACGCCCGTCCCCGTTAGACACGGTACACATGTGTGTGTGTGTGTGTGTGTGTGTGTGTGTGTGTGTGTGTGTGTGCTCATATCCCCATGGGTATATACATGTACACATTTATCTATGGTATCTATATTATATATACATGCATCTGAAATATTACTTTAGACTCCTTATGTATCAATATTAATCTATAATGCAGGAAGCAGTACCTTAATGTAAGTCTAATACTA
Organism: Ostrea denselamellosa; assembly: GCA_024699665.1. NCBI lineage: Eukaryota > Metazoa > Mollusca > Bivalvia > Ostreida > Ostreidae > Ostrea > Ostrea denselamellosa. Next base: position 1,304,121 of record JAMZEH010000015.1, read on the forward strand.
TCATATCTTATTGTTAGGCATTTTAGAAGCAGTAATTAACCTCCTTCATTTGATATTAGCCAATAAAACAAGTTAAATTAAATTATAGCGGAATAATTTACAAAAATTGGTGAGGTTGTTAATTGTGCTGAAACATTAACCCCATATTTCCGAGAATCTGGTCACGAAGAGCTCTACCTAGCGAAAATGAAGTTTTTAAAAATATTCTGTATTGAAATCTACAGAGGCAATAGCTACCAATATCATAATTGCCGGTTATAATAAAAGGAACTCGGATATCTTTACATTGAATAAAGACATGAAATTACATATTAAAATTTATACAACTTCCACCTTTTGTCATGAATACATAGAAATAATGGCTGAAATGAATAATATTCACAATTCGATCAAAACAGTCGCATTTTTAATAGTCCAGTCAATTTACGATTTCGCATGCAACTAATTGCAAAAGAAATAATTTTTTTTGCAAAGTATTCCTTAGTATCAGTAAAACAACATATAAAAAATCTAATTTTATCTAATGTGCAGAAATAATATATTTTGATGCATCCAAATTGCTGATAGCTCCCTTTGTTTTATGTCACCGCCGCGCTATCATAGCGTGCTTTCACCGAAATCGTGACGTATACATTATCATTAAGTAGACATTGATCAAAGTCTTTGCTCGAATTTTATGACATATGTTCATACAAGCGTGTAAGCGCTTGAATCAATATAGCCTAGGTGTAATACTATAAATTTATTTACAAACGAGACGATCTAAAGCTTCTCAAAAGTTTAGAAAAAAAAAAACAGGTTGGTAAAGTCACAACACGTGTCGTCATGTAGACGTATAGGCCTACTGGGTTCATTCAAAATTTGGGAAAGGTGCCGTAATGTAACGGAAAATAACATTTTTTTAAACTAAATAGTCGCAGAGCATCATTTCTTCAAGGTAAAATTAATAAGTAAGAAAGTGAAAAGGCTTTTTTCTATACTGCACTGCTTACTTCCATTTTCTATGTAAGGACACCCATTCGCGTTACAAAGCCATCTTTCTCGTTATTGATTGGGGTACACGGGGCGCCTTTTAACGTCCCATCCGACGGAGTAAATCTTTCTCCTGAAGTGACGCTAATAGTTGCAACTTGAATGCGGTTTCTGTAATATGCAAAACTAATACGATACCAATTTAATTTAACCTTTTATGTTGTGTTAGTAGAAAATTTCTTCCATTTTAAGGGCCTCCGTGGCCGAGTGGTTAGAGCATCGGGCTCAAAATCACAAAGCTTCTCACCTCTGTCGGCGCGTGTTCGAATCTCGGCCGCGGCGTTATGTGAGCAAGTTTGCCAGTTTACTTGCGGAAGGTCGGTGGTCTCTTCCCAAGTACATTGTATCTTGGTTCTCTCCTCCACCAACAAAAACTGGACGCCACCAGATAACTGAAAAATTGTTGAGTGTGGCGGAAAGCAATAAATAATCAATCTTCCATTTTAATTATATCTGTTCTAACCTTGTGTTGAATATGGAAAGATTACAAGACTGTGTAATTTGTGAATCGGGGGACAAGAATGGTCTAGTTTGTATTCGTGGGAAGGGTAGCACAGGTATCAATACTGCTGCTGAGAAAAGGGGTAGCAATCTTCGCACGCATCCTGAGCAATATGTGCACACCGAATGTAGGCGTCTATTTACAAATGCGATTGAAATTAGCAAATATTTGAGGGAAAAAGAACAAAGCAAGCCAATTCCTCCTGCTGATAGTACACCAATTCTTAGATCAAAACAGACCTTTTCATTCCGTGACCACTGCCTCTTTTGTGGACAAACTGCCAAACTTAATCAAAGTAAAAGAGGGCATGATGTTTTTCCTGTGCGAACTCCTGATTTTCAGGCTTGTATAAAATCCGTTTGTTCTACAAGACAAGACGCTTGGGCAAACCAAATTTATGGTAGACTAGAAGCTGTAAATGATTTGCATGCTGCTGATGTCATCTATCATCAAACTTGTAACGTAAATTTTCGCACAGGCAAACACATACCTAAAATATTCTCACCCTCTTCGACGGAAGCCAAGAGAGGCAGACCTGTTGACAGTGATATTACTGACGCATTTCTTAAAGTGGTGAATTATCTGCAGGAGAATGATGACAAACAACATCAACTGTTAGATCTTGTTGCTAAAATGAAGGACCACTGTGGTGATGATGCATACTCGCCTGTTTACTTGAAAAAGAAATTGTATGAGCGTTTTGGGGATGAAATCATCATGACAGAAGAACAAGGAAAATCAACTGTAATAACGGTACGAAAAACGGCAAGATCAATTCTTCAGAGCTTCTACAATCGGCCTAAAACAGTGGACCAGACATTGGAGAAGCTCAACATCATTACAACTGCTGCTAAGTTGATAAAATCTGATATCCTGTCCCTTCATCTAGCTTCTGATCTGTACCCTTTGTCGTCAGATATTGAATCACTTGAAAAGAATCTTCAGTACGTTCCTGAAAGTCTTCAAACTTTTTTGAAAATTCTCGTCCGAGAAAATTGAAAATTGCATCGATTGGACAGACAATTATGCAGATGGCTAAGCCACGTATCCATATTGCACCACTACAAATAGGTTTAGGAGTGCAGCTTCATGACCATTTTTCATCAAAATTTCTTATTGATACGTTGAGTTCCTTAGGATTTTGTTCCTCATATTCGGCGATACAACGTTTTGAAACAAGTGCAGCCATTTCACAAGGAACAGATATTCCAAGCTATGAAAATGGACAATTTCTGCAATTCGTTGCTGACAACGTGGATCACAATGTGCGCACACTTGATGGGTATGGTACATTCCATGGCATGGGCATTATTGTAGGCTCTACACCTGGTAAAAAGGTTAGCAAACCGGTCCCTAAACTGAACGTTTCATCGGCTGACCTGGTCACTGCTGGGAAAATTAATATACATTTCTACAAGCAACCACCTAAATCGTCACTGCAGATGAAATTCGCCAAAATTAATAAAGAACAGAAAGTACCAGATCCATCTTTGAGTTTAGATCTTCTTTCAAAGGCTGTATGGCCACACTGATCTTCTTGTTCTCCTCTGCTACCATGCATCACTGGATGGATACAACATTTACTTCCGATCTGAACTTTCTAATAAGTGCAGGCACTGAGACATACAAAAAAACAAAGCGGATGCTTGGTATGCACAAGTGCAAAATTCTGCCAGTAGTACACGCAATCACGGGATGCGATACAACCTCTAGCCTATTTGGGATAGGAAAAGGTGTTGCTTTAAAGAAGCTTTCGAAAACAAACAATGTTACAATGGCAATAAAGGAATTCTTAAAGCCTGGAAACCATCTGGAAACTGTTGTAACGAGCGGCGAACAGATTATTGCTAGCCTATATGGGGGAGTGTTGTGCGAAGGACTGGATATTCTGAGACTGCGCTTATACACAAATAAGGCTATCACTAACAATAAGTGCATTCAGGTACAGAGTCTCCCGCCAACATCTGATTCTGCGGCTCTGCATTTTAGAAGGTCATACTATCAGTGTCAGCAGTGGATAAAACTAGATGGCACTGATCTGAACTCACTTGATTGGGGATGGACAGTCACTGATGATAGCAAATGCATGCCGCTTAAAAACACTTTGCCGCCTGCTCCCAATCGTCTTCTGAATATTATCCACTATAATTGCAAAGTAAATTGTGACACAAAGAGGTGTACGTGCCGAAAACATGGCCTAGAATGTACTATTGGATGTGGCCATTGTAGAGGAACAAGTTGTTCCAATTCAACAAGGAACACGGAGGAAGAAGAAGAAACAAACTGATTTCCATGGTCTGTTCACTGAAATTACCCCCCCCCCCCCCTTTTTTCCAAAAAAGCCTCTTAACAATGAAATTATTACATGGAAATTTTACAATTTCTATTTCTTACAAAAATTTATAAATGCCAATCAAGAAACTGCATTCTTATTTGATAGGTAATGATGGAAATCTAATTTCCAGTTTTTGTCGTTTTTTCTCTTTTTCTCTGTTTTTGACTCCCCAAAAATGGTATTTCCACTTCAACTGAAACATTAGATTTTTTATATGTTTTAGTACACATATTAGCGAGGTCAAAATCATTGAAAACAATTCTTTTGCAATTAGTTGCAAGTTTGACCCTTTTTTGGGCTAATTTGACTGGACTATAAGGGTTGTCATTTATTCACAGTAGTTCTCTTCATACCATCATTACATTATAATCACGATTCAAACTAAAACACATCATTAAATTATGGATATTTGTCCGGTTTACGGCCCTTCAAGAAATTTCACTCATTTTGGGCATTTTTATCAACTGTAGGTGCCACAAATTTATACATCTGCATGACATGTATAACCATAGCAATGAAGGTTCTTTATCATGCCACGTGTAGGTCTGCTGTTACATAGGAAGTCGCAACCGAAACACAGTCTACCCTACTGCTTATATCTGAACATCCTAGGTTTGACACAGACAAAGTATGAGGTAAGTTCGAGCCACAAATCCCAGTGACAATGCGAACGCTCTAGTCACTAAATCATTTAGGCTGGTAACAGATTACAAGAATAATTTTCTTGCAAAAGTGTAGATATATAACGAAAAAAAAGTTTTCTTCATATTTTTCATCTGTTCATAAGATTGCCTAAGAGAAAACTCTATCCTACGTAGTACATGAAATTTTATGATAAGTGCATGATGGCTTTTTTAAGTTCCTTGTGATATCATTCTTACTTTCAGACAGTTGTAAGAAAACAAGTCACAATGAAATCGTTCCTGTCTCAGTGTAATGAAAGCAATGCACCATCCAATGACAAATCAAATGCAATGCCACAAAAAGGTTCTACACGTTTCTTGGTTGTACTTTGGATTTTCGAAATCGAAAAAGCAAACTAGAATGAAAAGGTCAAGATAACTAACAATATTCAATCTCATAATTCCTATAGAAAATACAAATCAGAGCGATGGGCAAACACAGACCCCTGGTCATACCAGAGGTGGGATCAAATGCCTAGGAGGAGTAAGCATCCTCTGTCGACCGTTCACACCCGCCGTGAGCCCTATATTCCGATCAGGTAAATGGAACAATCCGTAATCAGAATCAGTGTGTCAAGAACGGCCTAACAATTGGTAATGAAACACATCAGACAGCATTTGACTTAATGGTAAGTTGTACTGGCAAACTAGATCGTGATAACGACCATAAAATTAGCGAAATGCTGACTTTAGATGAGACAGTACAAACCCCTGTTACATCAATTTCTTTGCCAGTAGCCTGTCTCGATTTAAAAACTGATCATATGCAGAACAAAACTGAATGAAATTGCACTGAACAGATTTGCATTGATTGGTTCTTTTGAGACACATGTCATCAATGTTAAAAATAAGCAGAGAGCGTAAATTGCGCATTTCGACAAATAACCCAAAGGTTTCCCACTGACTGTGGCTGTTGCTTAGTTTTGCAGGCACCAAAAAGATATATCAAAATTGAAGAATAACTCGGTCTTTCAGCCAGTAAATGACAAATTAAAATAAAACCTTCTTTGATTTTACATCTACAACTTAGAATTCGGAGGGAGGTGTAATGAATTTTAAGAGTTTACGATTTTTTGAAATATTATCTCCTGTCCCACCGTAAGTATAGACGGCAAAACAGAAGTTGTTTTGGGTCTCTCAATGACCATTAATGCGTATTTCTACAACAGGTAAGCATGAAAAACAGACATACATTGTCGATTAAATGATTTTGTAGCTACACGTAGGCACTTTTATTATATTTATAACCATGAATATTAATTGCATGTGAAATTCCAATGACTTGTTTGTAAGATTCTTTATAGTTGCTGAATAAAATAAAAACGTCACATGTGAACGCACACCCTATCCTTGAGCATGCAGCAGTGGTAGACGTAAACTAGCCTCAGGGCTAATTGCAAAGGGAATCGTTATAGATGGTTTCCAGATACCTCCCTCAAGCTTTAAACGGTAACTCATTAATAATCTGTATAGGTTATCACATGAGCGTAATTAATGAAAGGAAATAATAAAGGTACAGAATATTTACTAGGTACTTCTTTTGTTTCAATTTTTACGGATTCTGAACATCTATATGCGACTTTGTCACATTTTCGAGCATTCTAATTTTGTCATGCAGTTGAACACGGATAAAAAGAAAAATCCCTAGCAGGGCAGGTGTATGAGTGCTCATACATAGTTATCATACAGACCGTATATTGATATGTTGTATCAAATATTTAAGTTTCGATTTAAAATTATTCAGCTAAAAACAAAAAAAAAAGTTGAGGTCATTTACAAACGAGTCAATCAGATTCAAATTAAATTCACAATACGTATGTGCATGTGTTTGTATAATTAAATTAATTATATAAATATATACACGTGTGCACGTACGTTTACTTCTAAGCAATCTGATGAAATAAATCCATAACTATCTTTTATGTAAAATCTTTCATACATTTATATAATTGGCAGTAAGGAAGTAAAAATGTATTCTAGCATAACGAAATCAATTTTTTACAAGCAACGATTTGAAGCCCGTTTGGGTTTCCATATTAAACCTTTTTTTCTAAAACGTGAGGTGGAAACCTTACTATATATACGAAGGATATTCTATTATACAGTAGCACAGGGAGGAATCCACTACGGCGTCTACTATACAACACTGATATGTCTTTACGCCATCATTTCGTTTTGCAGAGCATCAATACTGAACAGTATAGTGACGCTTCGGACATATGTAGTTAGACTTTCTTCTAGATGAGAACCTTTATGCTGGGTGTGGGATTACGTATTACTCTATAATTATAGAGAAATACCACGCCCCTATATGCCGTGTATACTCTTTGTTATTGTTACAGTTAAAGTGGTATTAATTTTTGTTTGGCTTGTTCAAGTCTCTGTGTAGATAGTATAGTGGAAAAATATGAAAGAGAGCAGATGCACGAAATAAAGTAAAAATCAGTAAAATCCGTGTATCAATAATCAATAATAGATCGGTCAATTATTGTTTTTGCTGTTTTTCATAATTATGTAATAAAACATCTACACAAAAATGTATGAGGTATATATGTATACTGTGTTTAACAATTTAAATTGTCGATTGTATTGCTACATGTATCTTTTAAAAACTTTAAATCATAGAAATATATGCCAATAGGTAATCACATTTTGCAAAATATTTTCATTCTAATGTCAATTAAGATGCATTAGACGGGGGAAATTTACTACATGTAGGTCCTTTAAAGTAGTCTTGACCTATTTAACTATATCTGTAGTTCATTCAATGACATAATTTGTAGATGTTTTGATATATTTCACACATAACTTGAAATCTTCAATTTCACTCCTCGGTTTACTGTTAGCCTATATCAAAACACATTAATGAAAGACCTTGAACATCAATGGGCTAGAAATGTGTATATATTGTCGGCAAACTTTCAGTGACCCAAGATTAACCCGATTGCTATACGTCACGTGACGACACCAGTGAAGCATGAGCAGTTACAATACACATCCCATGCAATTTGTTTATAACAGGACCATGCGCATTTAAGCACTTCGGGTTTTAAGTGAAATTTGATCAGCTGTAGTAAAAATTCTATGACGTGTTCTAGAAAATACAGCACAGTTGATAGAGGCAACACATGTTTGGAAAAGTAAGTATTAGAATTTATTGACAAATTATTATCGGCATTCTCTTCAGAATTTAATAGCAAGGTATCAAATTTCTATTCATTTGCTTGCTTTACATTATTATCAGAGGAGAACATTTGAAATACAATTAGTTAAAAGACAACTTTTTTCAGAACGAAATGACAGAATCTATAACAGACAACATAATTAACCTAATTCCTGCGACCGACCAACGAATTTAAATTGAGCGTAGCAGCAGCGTTCGCTAAGCGCATCGTAAACACGACTGTTAGTCACTCGGCAAGAGATCAATAGAATGAGTGGTGACCTTGATTCACGGATTCTTGTTTACATCCTCAATTCAAAAAAATAAGCCGAAGGAAGGAGGCCCCCACGACAAGCAGAGAAAAAGCAGCTACGGATTTGCAACGATTTAACTACAAAGGTAAGACAGCTTTCGATATTCTTATTCCGAACTCTATTATTTATATGAGATTCAAAATTTTGGGTAAAGTTAAAAAACATATTTTGTTTCATATATTTTTATATTATTTTAATGATGTAAAAAGCATTCCTGTATGATTTATCATTCAGACATTTCCTTGTTGGTCTTATCTGTGGATGTTGATAAACAATGTTTTCACATACATCTATAAAGGTTATTTCAGCTACCCAAATTTTTAACTTTGAAAAAAAATTATCAACCGAATTTGCTTACGTCAGAAAGCTCTTCTAGTATTGTTTAATTTGTCCACGACTTGACAATATCTTCCTGAATCAATAGCTGCTGAAGTACTTTGAATTGTCGTTAACCTGTCACGTATTGGTTTAGCGACAACCTGAAATTGGCGTTATGATGAAACACCTGTCGTGAAAAAGACTCGTCTGTCTTTTTCACTTGTCATCTACATCTTTTGCAAATATCCCTAACGAGTTTCTTCAACATAATGAATGCCTTAGAAATAGTTACAGATAACGTATCTTTTGTGTGTGTGAGTGTGAATCGATTAGACAACCTGTTTTCCAAATCTGTCTCTAAATAATGCTATCACAATGTTATTGAATGTATCATTTTGATCATCTATCGTAATATGTTATAGTATATAAACCGGAAACTTGCAAGAAATAACTCACATTGCATCAAGAAATCTAGAATTCTCTATACTGCCCCTTCCACAAGTAGCATCTACAACACGAGTTCCTGAAGTCGACACGCAATTTCATACATACACGTTCTCATCGAACTTATTTCTACGTACATGATACTAAATTCATAATAAGTCATGATAATACAGTTATTTGTGAAAAATACCATTAATATGTAAGTATGTGGAAGTCGATATTCAATATGCCATCACTTCCTTTCATTAGATCTTGGAGGACTTTCTCATTTATTCACAAACTGTGTGTGTGTGCATAATGATACACCGCATTACATGTATAGTGGATCACGTTACACTAGCTGCAGATTTTCAATAGACGTGTATTGTGGTGTTTTGTTAAACGTTCGAGTCATTAGAAAGCTAGACTTTTACATGATATATATTGCCGCTTTTTTCATCTGGGTTCTATTTTAATCGTTTTATCTTCCTGTATCAGGAAATTCGCTATATTTTTAAATACGATATACAGAAATTAATAAAAGAGCGTGGAAGGGAGAGGATGTGGGTTCTTATAACTTGTACAGACTGGTGTCCTCTTGATGATTACACACAAGTTGAGCATGACGTTAGTACTCAGTCTTGGTTTGCTGGCATTGTTTCATTGAGAGGACATTGTACCTCTTTAAAAAGTAGGATAATGAAAACCCGATAGTGTGTTATTAATGAGATTCGTGAAGTTCCGAGGTATATTTAGCACTTGTAAACATGTTTACGACTTCAATCAATACAGTGCAAGTGTACAATAACATGGCCGAGGCTAAGCGATGGTCATTTTGAGCATTAACTGAGGGTCATAGAAGATTGTTTATCATCGTTCAGAAAATATGAAGGTATTTAAAGGTCTTCAACTTTGTTTAAATACACATTCCTCGTGTTTATTGAAAACATTCGCCACTAATAAGGAATAGAGTAGATATGTGTACACTTATATTTTGGCACATTCACAACAGACGATATGTTATACAAGTTATTACTTTTTTTTTTCTTTTATGCAAAACACCTGTCAGTTCTTTTTGTAGAATTTTCGCAGTTTCACGCCCCCTCCACACCCCAGTACCTAATAAATTCCCATGTACTCTGCAAAATTCCAAGAAATTGATGTGGTAATTTATTCCTATCATTAGCATAAGTTTTATAGGTTTGACCGCCGGTAACCAGATATATTCAACTAGTAGGGCAGCTGACTAGACATTCAGGAAGCCCAGGTTTCGAAATCCGATCTGGTCACTTGCATTTCCCCTTTTCTTGCTAGATTTGGTTCCGTAGACCAGCCCCTGGAACTGACAGGTGAAAATGTCCCTCGGGAGATGCAGATCCAGGGTTGATGTCCACAAGGTGTGAAGCATTTAATGAGGAAGGAATACGCCGATCAGACGGGGCCGATTGCCGATGGGCTGATCGTTCAGTTAGTAGAAATTAAGGGGGTCCGGAATTGAATCCCCTTGGTCAGTTACATTTTCTCCCTTCCTTCCTATTTCAATATAAAACTTCAAACAGCTGTGAAAGAGTAGGCTTGTTTTGTGGGATATATTACAAAATGTTCATTTTCATGGTATATCAAGACCTTTTTTTTTTTTGGGGGGGGGGGGGGGGGGGTTGAGGTCTTGACATTGGCATTCACATATTAAGTGTGTTTACAGTGTGTTTCAAAAATTTGATTATTCATATTCATACCGGTGTTGCATTTTTATTATCCCGTTGACATCATTTCCGCAGTCATCAATGATATACCCCCCCCCCCCCCCCCCCAAAAAAAAAAACCCAATCATGTGTACTCCATGAAAGAATTTTAATAGAGTACCTCATTATTTCTGTATATATTTTTCAGATTGCGACCAAAAGTACAGGCGTCGGAATGATGCTTAGAGAGGACCGACACCACCGATTGCTACCATATCTTCCTCTGTCGTCACAATTACCCGATAATCGGGAAGTTCTCATTGACTGGATGTCAGACGATCATGTGACTCAAACATACGTCCTCATTCAGCAATGTGCTGAAGATGGACATGGATTTGGTGTGGATGAGTTCAAAGATGAAGAGGATTTCCGAGAAGAAATCAGGGAGTCATTTTGTTTTGTGGTTGTGGACGAGCCATCAAAAGAACTGCTTGCCTCCTTTATAATGACGTCAAGTAAATTTTATCGTGGTTCCCCGGATGCAGTGGACCCTTACATTATAGTAAGACCGCATGACCGTCAAAAGGGAATTGGCGAGTTTTGTATGAGAAAAGTTCTTGAATTTTCCGAAATTCTTGGTTATCAGGGCATGTATGTTGACACTTTCTGTAACAATGTCGGAATGCAGAAAATAATCGCAAAGCTTGGTGGATTCATTAAATGTGGTTGTCTCCCCATGGGGGGAAAACTTAAGAATGGAAATATCGTAGCGTCTCTCATCTTCTTCCGAAATCTGACAAAATATTCTAATGATTGACAAAATCAAGTCAATCAAAACAACATAAATGAATATGTCCGAAGCCAGGAGAAAAGACCTCTTCACCAAATGGACTACTTTCAATGGCTACAACAGCAATGCAGCTCTGCTGCTATGTTGAAGTATGTTTTACAAGATGTGCACAATATAATTGTAGCAAGGGAATAACTGATGAATATTGCCAACAGGTGCTTGTCGAGTCCCTATAAGTGACTCACAAATTATAAAGTTTTATAAAAGATGATTATATTCATTAACTGTTGTATGCAAATGGCAGGGAAGATCAAAACATAATCAAGAATTCATAATATATTTTTTAAAACGAGACCAAAGTAACAGCAATCTTTTTATTGTGAAAATAAAAACATGGTATCTCTTCCGTGTGTTGGTTCTTTTGTTGTTCACATTGGTGTTTATGTTGTAATCAAGTGTGTGTCCGTACATGCTGAAATAGCTTCCTTGCCCGGTCTTTCATTTCATTTTCAAAAAAGTTCATAAAAAGGAAAATATGGTACAATTTCATGATATAGTACCTAAGACGTGGAAAAGTATAATCACGATCATCTTGTAATCGATTTTCCATGGTATCAATGAAAATATAAACAGGTTAATTTTCCCTTTGGTAGCTCACCTGAAAAAAATTCAAAGGAGCTCTTCTGATTGTTTGTCGTCTGCTATCTGTAGTCCTTTCATATTTTGCTTACTACTCTTTCCATTAGGCCAATTTTAACTAATCTTGGCATAAAGCACCCTTGGATGAAGGAAGAGTAACTTGTTCATACGAAGGACCACATCCTTCTGAGGGAAGATGATAAAGAATAGGATGGGTGTTTAAATAATCTAAGAACCACAACATCAGAAATTAAAAGACATCACCTGCATAGATAAATATAGGTTTCTTTAAATTATACTGAAGATTTAATTTTGTCCAAAGATTTGGTCGGACCACGGGCGTGTAGTGAAATTCCTTAAAATAAGAACAAGAGTACGGTCTGTGAAATAAATGTGCAAGCATCCTCATGTAGTGTAAATTTAAGTGTTAACATCAGGATTCCCTGCACCTTGGCCCACCATAATAAGGATTTAATAGGAGAATATAGGAAATTTCTTCAAAATTCCCACTTAAAAAGATTCAAACTTGAGATTTCCAGAATTGTCAATTCTTTAGGAAGTATATTTTCACATTCTAAATCGATAAGGAATTACAAAATAAAAAGAAACTGCATATTACTGTACTACTTTTTGTACAGTGTTTTTAGCTCGACCATCTTGCACATATCTTTTGATAATATTGAATTAATGAACACTCGTGTCTTTTAAAAATATGAAAAAGTTTAACACTAGTAGATTGAAAATAGATATTGAATGACCTTTCTGCACTTAATATATGCAAAATTTCATCATATAGAAAGTGGAAGTGTAAAAGAACAGTCTAGAGTATTTTCAGTGTTAAAAATTGCAAACAAGCTGCAATACCCTGTCTCCAAATTTAAGATGGAACGTTAAAAAGTGGGAACTGTACATCAAATTATCTAAATATTGCTCAAAAACAGTCTGTAGACAACATTTCCGGTAAATGAATATTGACATTTTAAAAAATGAGTGTTCTGTTTGGGAAATAGATATCAACCAAATTCATGAATTTACAACATTTGAATTAGTCCCATGTCTTTATTATTTGTATCATAACTTACATAATTAAAGTACATGTCTAAAGGTATAAATATTGACAATATCTTATATAAAACAGTAAAGGTAAAAACCATGCAGATTTGAAGCCTTTTGAGTAAAAATATGCGCCGCAAAATGTATTCCTTTCCAAACCCTTTCTAGAATTGAAAAGATATAACATGAATAGGATTAAGTATCACATCGTTATTCAGTACTGAACTAGTACATATGTACCTACATATTTATAACATTTTGCACGGTTGTGCTCAAAAACTGAGGAGTCAACTGCCTTAAGAACCAGGAGGGTACAACACGTCATCTCAATAAGCAGGCGTTCATCAGGTGATGTCTGGGACATGAATGGGTTTGAGACTCAAAATATTTTTAAAGAAACACAAGCTTGTAATTAATATCAGTTTAAAATATCTATTTACACGCATCCTCATTAGTGTGGATTCATGTCTGTTAACACCAGCTTCGATCAGAGTGGGGTTAAAGATGGGGTTCAAAATCTTACATAAGAATGTATAGGAAAATATCTCGTCAAAACCACAAGGGTATTGTAAATACACACACACACAGATAGCGATACTCTATTTGACAAATTGTAGTTTCGAACTGAAATGAGGTTTTCAATTTGTTCGATAAAGGTTACGCTACAGAATGCATTTGTCCATTTAGTTGCACCTCTGTACACGTGCATGTGTAACTGGCGGGTACGTGCTAATGTCAGGTAAAATAAATTCTTCAGTTGATTCTAGAATATTTCAAGAAGTGCCTGGAACTGTTCGACAAAACATGCAAGTCGAAAGCTACAGAAATATAAAAGATCTTATACAGTGACAGAAACATGGAATGTTCTTGACGCTACCATGTAAATATACTACACTGCACTACTACACGTGAACATACGGAATACGTAGATGTATTCTATAATTTGAAAGATACCGTATATTCAATGCCAAGGATGCAGATGGGGAATCCAACTGTAAACATATGTAGTAAAGAATATTTTTTATCGAACGTGATGTTATGAATTGTAATTCCTCTGGCGTATCCAGTGATGAACTTTGTAGCAACAAGCAAAATCTGCCAGCACAGCAATACAACATGTACAGTTCACACTTTATCAATTAAATCCTTCATCGTTTACTTTCAAGAATGAATTTGATTAATATGAATTTTTAGTTTATGATTTTAGCTTCCAGAAATATTTTGGATAATTGTGTGTAGAAATTTTAAGGTTGTAATCAAAACAAATTTAACATAAAACAATCTTACGACTGCAATTTGTGCAAATCTCTAACAGTATGTTGAACAAATATCTCTATAACATATGCTTTTCAGTGTAACATGTCTTTCAAGATGCGCCTCAAAATCAATGTATATCATTTTTCTAATTATTTGGTTCGTTCTACTAGTTTATTCTATAATGTGTTCTAGCACATAACGATGTACTGACTGGATGTTTACAAAAATAGATTTAAACAGAAAAGTGACTTTGTATTTACAAGATAATACTTAGGAAAAACAAGAAAATGCATTAATTAATAATATTACTAAAAATACAGTTATAACAAAATGTCAGGTCCAGACATTGATAATCACACAGGTTCACGCGTTGTAACGGACAAACGTTGCGTGTATACGTTTACCGTTCATACAAGTATTTCAAAAGTTTTTATTTGATATTTGTTCAGTATTACTTAAAAATGGGAAATTCATATTAATGGTCGATCTATCGTTGAAAATACGTAATATAACAAATGTAGGCTTTTCATTCGGTACAGTCCAAAGATGTATCGAATTCGGGTGAAAACATATCAACAGCGCACTTCGATTTGTTCAATACGGTTTTCTCTTAGGTCAATATCAATACATTTGTCTCTCTATGGTTGACATGACAAGGCTATATCTGTATCATATTTTCGATTTGAAATTAGATCTTGAGATTAAAACTGCCGTCATCTCACAGTATAGCTTTTTTGTGTTTCTTACAAGCAACTGCCTCTACAAGTGGTATATATCTTCCCATTCTGAAGTTTTTTCTGTTCCATTACTCAAATACCATCTTATACAGATTATTGACCAGTAGTAATAATTGCCAATGTCTATGAGCAACAAGGGTCTATAGATTTACACTAATTAAAAGTCAAGGTATTTGACCTGTATCTTCTACTTTCCACCGATATCGGCGAATGGCCTTACGAATTTTTCATGACAGACGCGTCAGGCTTCTTCCAAAACCTGAGTTCCAGTAGCGAGTAAAACATTCAGTCCAATTATTTTGTAAATTAGATTCCATATTGGCCATTACGTAGATTGATTTCTAGCTCATTAATACTAAGTCTAGACAAAAATAAACCAATCTCTCTCAGATAAAGCTTTATAGAATCACATTTGATTATTTGCGATGGTTTATGCTATTTATGGTTTTTGTCCTCGCAATAGTTATATGGATTTCTGTGATATTTATCATCAAAAGCACTTCCAACATTATATATGTTAATTGATTTAAATATTCGTAAATAAGGGAAATGGTTTTTTTTACGTCCGTCGAGAATTTTTCACTCATATTGAGACGTCACCATTTCTAGGTGAGGTACCAAAAATTTAGACCTATGTTTGACGCCAAGGACCATAGCAGTGAGGGTTCTTTAAATAACATGCCAACGCCTACCGCGAGACTGGACCTCCGTTTTTAAGGTAATATCCGAACGACCCGTGATTCTCACTTCTAAATGCCGAGAGTTTTGGCGAAAGAGCAATCACTACCTATGTTACCAGGACTCAAACTCACGACCTCCCGGTTATGAAGCGAACGCTCTACCATTGACCTAACCGATAATAAGGGAAATGGCAAATTATATATATATATATATATATATATATATATATATATATATATAAGCTAGAAATTAATCCAAAAATTAAATGCTGATTTGAATTTTTAATGGCACAACAAAAACAAAGCAAAGCACAACCCGCATGGCTCCTTCATGAAATGACAAAACGAGAATGCCATCACAGCCACACTTCACAACTAACTTATAATGATGATAATGAAAAAGCATCATTACCTAAATTAAAATAGGGCTTGAATTTGGGCAAAGGGTTAAGCTATTTACAATAATTGTTTTTCTTATTTTATCATTTTCAGTAGGAGCATTGGATTTTAATTTGTTTCGTTTTGTTAGTTAACGCTGGAGTTACGTTATATATATATATATATATATATATATATATATATATATATATGCTTTTGAATGTCATTATTGATTCAAGTCCCTTGAAACAACAACATCGTCTGTCCTGACGGTAAATCTCGGTTCTTACACCTCGTGATCATATTATTTCATTGCATTCTATCAGATCTACGTCATTTACACAGAGTTGTTTCTTTACTTTCGAAAAAAAACCAAACAAATTAGATACTCTTCAGATTTCGTCGTGACATACGCTGATTGCAACCAGAGCTACCAATCCCACTTCCCTGTGGGCGTGATGTGTTTAACGCAGATCGATTTTATCACTTTATAAACAAGAGGCCCGCAGACCAAAATGCTCAAATACATCGCCATACTCACACCAGTAAACGGAACGTAAAGCAAACAAAAACTCACACCAGTGTGAAGACCTATATGTTTGAGGACCAAGGAGTGTACATCTTTAAACCCTTTGTGTGGATTCGCTCTGACCTCGTAGCCATAGACAATATGATATTTGAATAAACACAGAAACATTTCCAGACCAACTGCATTCTTGCGTTTCTTCAATACTATTTCCTGTGCACGTGAAACATTGAACCGTAACTGTAACCGTGTTACCGGAAGCTACACTACATGAAGATGCTTCAATGCTAAATTGATAAAATGTATCCTTATTATCGAGAACATCAGTTTTTCATTTTCTGTATTCTTATATAATCATTTCATTTATAAAACGCAATTTTAATGGTATAATTATAGAAACGTTGAATTAAGGTAGGAACTGTATTCTCTTTAATTCAGTAAACTTTCAAAACTAGGTACATGTACATAAACATAACCACACAATTACTGCAATATTTCTTATTAGTTTTGATTTGTACGCTAAAATAAGGGCATGTATCAAAGGGAGTGCGAGTTCAAATGTCAGGTGCGTGAGGTGGCTGGGGATTCGACTTATACATTGAAATGGGTTTCTAGTTTAAAATGATTTATTCATGTAACTGTCATGCACATTCATCGATTTCTTTTTAAGGAGGAATAGCACGTTAGAGAAATCTGATAAGAATGGAAAGTGGAGGATATGTACAATAATATATTTAAAGTGAAAACTTTCAAATTTGCCTTATTAAGTTAAAAATGGAGTTTAAGTAGAAAGTAATCTGAAAACAAAAAACCCTACTGAACTCGAACCACGATCTACATGTTCACCTACTGAGCTATCCAGGTACGCAAGCGAATTTAAAAAGCATATACTTGTATTGATGATATTTATATTTTCCTTCAAGTTTCGAAAGGAATTCAGCCATTATGACGATGTATTAATTCCCCCTTAATACCAAACTTTCCTAAAATATAAAATGATTTCAAAAAGACATGTGTCCAATCACATTTACAAAAACGTTTAGTATACCGTATACCATACACATACATATATCAAATACAGCATCTAAACTAATATTTATCATCTGCATATAGCTAAAGGTCATTTGTAATCAGAAGAAATTCGGAGCACTTGGCAAAGTAATTGTTATTTTTTCATGATTATGTGCAAAAAACTTGGGTGATTATTAATGTAGTCGATTACTTCTGAATCCCAAATCAATTGCAGTGTAAAAAGTACTCGGTCGCAAGTTCGTTTAATGAAGCTAAATTATAGTCACACTTGATTTTCATGTTTGAACTGTTTTGCAAATTAATGCGATAATCATCATGGATTTAGAAAGTATATCTTTTTTCCTCGTGCAAATTTCAAACCACGCAGCCTCCCAAACATGACCTTGGAAATGAATCGTGACCCGAACGATGTTGAAATCTGCATCACATGAAGAAGCTTTGTAGGGGAAGCCAAGCACAACAAGACATTTAATAATGTAATGCGTGATAAATGATACACTTGGCTATGGCAGGTATGGCGTCCTCCCAAATCTAGTTTAATGCGGAGGAGCATATCTTTAATGATTTGGCACTGCTTACACTCGACTATATGTAAGGAATGATTAGGTACTCTCTGGTAAGTTCTTTCCCTTGAATTAATATGACATAAAGTCGTTCTTCTCACGCGAGTGTCACATGAATCAATAGATCGATATTGTTTTTCAAACTTTTCTCTACCAAAATAAAAAGATTGGAATCATGCCTTATGCGTTAATCTCCGTTTGAACGCTGAATATTCTTTCTGTACAGTATTTGTTTTCACCGAAGTAAAAGACCCTTCTTAAAATATTACAATCATATTTAATATTCATTCACACCAAACTTTACTTTCAAAATCGTTGATCATTATACAAAATCTCAAGGTCAATATAAATGAAATATGTACAGTTGTCAACATATTAATTAATTATTAAAACTACTTATCCGATTTCTCCATACATAAAATCTCTAAATTAATCAGATTATATCGCAAGAAACAAACAACACCATTGAAACAACGCCAATATCAAGGGCTAATTTAGAACTACATTTATACAAGGCAATTATCAAGAATTATCAAAATTTGTACATAAATATTATCTTTTTTTTTACATGCCAGATATCGATATTACATGACTTTAATCAAACTTCTCAAGATTAGCATCCCCCCTTCCCCCCAAATGCATCGATGCATAAACATGAATTGTCATTGTCACTATTTGTAAATTCTATATAACAAAGACAACTCCAGTTACGTATTTAAGTGTATATCAAATTATATGTATCGAGATTTTCTCATTCAGAGAGAGAGAGAGAGAGAGAGAGAGAGAGGTAGAGAGAGAGAGGTCAACAGCTATAGGTGAAATGGCGCAAATTTTGACCTGTGCTTAGAGCATAACACATGGGCAACAGCAACGAATATTCTTTATCGTGCCAACAGTGGGTCAACGTTTTAAGGTCATATCCAATGACCCTTGACTATCGCTTTTTGTTTTAGTCAAATAAGAAGAAATACTACATCGTCATAACCGTCTTGGATGAAAATATTAAAAAAAAATCAGCAGAACTAATATATTCTTTTTTAATCTACTTGTTATGTAGCTCAGCAGGTTTTGCGTATCGACTGCCGATCTGTAGTTCTGCCTTCGAGTCTAGCAGCTATTTTGATTTTTTCAGATTTTTTTCCATCAAATAAAGCTGCATTTCTTCACTCTATAAGGTAAATTTGAAAGTTTTCATTTTCAAAATTTAAAATATTAGTTATTGTACATATCCTGTACTTTCCATCTTCATCAGATTTCTCTCTTTAAGAATTGAATATATCGAAAATTTTAAAAAAAATAGCAATAATGAAATTTAATTCTACAATGGATTATCAAAAAGACAGATAGTTCATTATATACAATTACTAATTATTTTCAAAAAATGAGAGAATGGGGATAATCTATATAATGATGAAGTGACATACAGAGTTTTCTTCTAATATCGGCATTTTAAGGAACTGAAGTAATTGCATTCCATTTTTCTTCATTCCTTTTTAGTTCCTTTATTCTGGAACTATCATCAGAAGTCATCGTCATAATTCAACGTAAAATGGACTTAAAATATTTTATGTCTCAGTTTAAGGGTACACGTCATATATATGGGAAATGTATGCATGCACACAGAAAATTAGCACATGCCCACCTACCCATATATATATATATATATATATATATATATATATATATATATATATATATATAATTCCGTGGGGATCCGGGTTAGAATAGGTCCTTGGTACCTCTTGCCTTTTCTAAGAGGTGACTAAATGGGGCGATCCTTCGAATGAGACCGCAAAAATCGAGGCTCCGTAGTGATCCGGGTTGTTAGAATAGATTTTCAGTACCCCTTGCTTGTCGTAAGTGGGCTTAATGGCCGTAAACGCCGAACAGAAGACCTAAATTCTGCAGCCATTCACCTGCATTGGTGACCTCTCCATAAGATAAAATCGTGAAAGTGAAAAATTTTCGATTCTCGAAAGGGACGTTGAACAGTATACCTGTGTTTATATTCTTATGAAGCATAGTTTAGTCAAAATCTTCTACAGGAAAAGTGAAAATCCCTTGCTGTGATCATCATCTCGACATTTAGATATATCGACTACTTTTTATCTATTAACAGTAATAATTTTCTCAGAAATGAATTCGATATGTAATATATATATATATACATATATACCTTGAAGCGTACTACTGCACCACTTGCACGGAACGGAACGAAACGATTCTTGATAGGTTTGCACGAAACAGTTCCCATTTCTGTGAGTAGTTGTGAATGATTCAGGCGAAATGGTAGGTGTGGCCTGAACGCATCGATATATTCGGATCTTTACGGAGCGCTCAATCCGTGAAAAAAAAATTAAATATAATAATAATGGTCAAGAAAAAAGTTGTCTTTTTTTAAATGAATATTATAGCTGCTCGACGTGGTATTCTTTTTGTTTTAACCATTTTTGCTGGTGAAATTCAGAGTTAAAATGTTTCACTCGGAGATATAACCTTCACTTAGGCAGTTCACCTCTTTAAAAGCGAGCCTCATGGGGAACCGGATTGTTAGAATAGATCCTCACTACCCCTTGCTTGTCGTAAGAGGCGACTAAATGGGGCGGTTGAGACCGATAAACCGAGGCCCCGTGTCACAGCATAAGTGGCACGATAAAGATCTCTCCCTGCTCAAAATCCATAAGCGCCGAGCATAGGCCTAAATTTTGCAGCCTTTCACCGGCAATGCTGACGTCTCCATATGGGTGAAAGAAGAGAGAAATGTTAAACAATA
>JAMZEH010000015.1:1327500-1427500 GCA_024699665.1 Ostrea denselamellosa
ATATATAGGAGACTGTCTACCTTTATACATGCATCACCGTTAAAATTCACAAGGAAATCTGTTTAGAGAATGTTAGGTCCATATATATATTTATCACACAACAATACTGTTTTTGGGTTCGTAACGCAGGTTCGGAAAAGCGATATGAACTCATAGCACAGGTCAATGACAATGCAAATTATGTAGGGTCATGTGAGGTCAGCGCGTGCTGACATAAATAGAATACTTTTACTACAAACGTTTTTCAAGCCCATCATATTTACTCCTGTTTCATTTGTTGTTGTTATATAATGACATAGATAAAAATCAAAATCCTAAGATTGAAATTTCAATTTAGCTATCACTTTAAGGTGTTTATCTTTATATCTTATTTCTTCCGCTACAGGACATTTTCAGACGATGTAAAAAGTCTGAAAATCACTTCCTTACTCAGAAACGTGAAATGGAAAGTAACTAAAATATGCGTTTACTGATAGTTGTGTGATAAATAGAATCTTACACTCGTGCTTATAGCATATGAAATTTATGAAATTCGTTACCAAATTTAAATATTTCCCTCGCTAATGCTCAAAAATATTAAATCTGACAACTCATTTCATAAATTTCATATGTCATAAGCACAATAAAAAGAAAGAAAAATTGGAGAGGACTACATTATATTTCAGCTACATGTAAATGGGTCTCTGTCCCGAAAATGTACTACACTTCTTTTTGATAGGTGAAAACATACCAAAGTATGGTTGTAAAAGAATTTTAAGGAAAAATTATACGATTCTTGCAAACAGTAATCACAAAAAAATTGTATAATTAATATTCATGATCAGTAATACGGGACTTTCGAGATACGGATCCATTTTGACTTTTATCGTGCGTTGAGCGAAGGGCATCTCACTTCCGGTGTGACAAAACAAAAAGCGATTCCCATAAAATATTTACTGGGGGTCATTTTTTTTTTTTTACGTAACCCATGGTCAATATTCTACGTAGAAAAATGACCCCCTTTTCCTTCTTTTTTGCCTTTGGGTCACGCCGTGTAGATTGTAGAAAAATGACTCCGTAAAAAAAAAAAAAAAAAGGTTTTGGTAGGAATATTCTTGTTTGGCAAATATTGATTGATTGTTTTACATCCCGTCGAGAATTTTTCACTCATAATGAGACGTCACCAGCTGTAGGTGAAGTACCATAAATTTAGACCTATGCTTAGCGCTCAGGGCTGCAGCAGTGAGGGTTCTTTAACGTGCCAACTCCTACCGTTACATGGGACCACTGTTTTTAAAGCAATATAAGCTGTCAAAATTGTTATTTTGGGTCCCTAAAATTTAATCGAAAATTTTGTAAACATCTACCTTCTAATACCTGATTTTATCGATTAAACTTTTGACATGTATTTTTTGCATTAAATGTAAGAATTGTTCGACAGTTGAAATTAAGTCTTCCCGTACCTTAATTTTTCCGACATTATTTCCGTATGCAATGACCTAAAGTTGAACTCATTCGGCAAAATCAAATTCGCAAGCGCAATATTTCCGGTAAGTACGAAAGATGTCTGACACGAAAGGTTCGAAGCGAGGGAGAAAGCCGACTTTGACTGATTCGGGACGAAAAAGACGACGAACGGAAATAAATGCAAAGAATAATAAGAATAGAATTTACATTGGTACCGAGAATGAATTTTATCTCACCTCGCCGTCCATATTTTAATGACCCGGATACAACCCTATCCACCCCGATCAGCATCAGAATCATTCGTGTCAACATCGGTTATCTTCGGGATTGTCGCCGACGATTAATCAGCTGCCGTTGTTAGGGTCAAACGGAATGTCGAGGAATATATTTTTCATCACGTAAAGGTGTGTAAACGATGCATAAGAGAAGAAATTCGATGCAGTTCTTTTTTTCAATCATATCAACGTTCATTTAACCTCTTTTAATGCCACTATAAAAATTGCAATTTTGGCAGCTTATATTGCTTTAAGATCATATCCGAAAGACCCGTGATTCTCACTTCTAAATGCCGAGCTTTTGGCGAAGGAGCAATCACTACCTATTTTTCGTCATAGGTTTGACGCGGCCATGGCACGAGCAGGGCTCGAACTCACGACTCCCGGTTACGAAGCGAACGCTCTAACCACTGAGCTGCCGCGACCGGTGGTAGGCAAATACATAGGGGTAAAATCACGCAGCCTTACGATATGAAGTGTTTATATCTAAAGGCTTTAAAGTTTAAATAACAAAATTTAAAGTTATACTATACCTTACATCAATAATAGAAGATGTTTTATCCCCATTAAAGGAAAACAAATAACAAGGCTATAATGATGTTCTTTGATTGTTAGAGCGAGAACACATTTTACAAAAAAGTTGGTAATTTTTCTACGTAGAACATTGACCAGGTGGTCATATTTTTACATAGTGACCCCCGGTCAATATTATATGGGGGTCACTTTTCGTCGTTACACCGGAAATCTTACAATGCAACTACGTATACAAAATTTGAGGGCTCCATCTTTCCAAGAAAGGGATCACTACTGTAACCATTTACAGGAACACGTATTTTTTTTAAATATGCGAGATTGGGAGGGAAATAAATCTCGAAGACGTAGAAATGAAAGACAACTATGCCGACATGGATAAGGAAATCGGAAAAGTTCACGCTTTGCATCCAAAGATACGCGTCAAAATGTATCCTTTTCTTGCCATCTGCTTTACACCCAAATACTGAGCACCAATAATGACATATCGTAAGCATTCTTCCTTTTTATTAGGACTGCGTATAGTTCTTAACGTACCGTCTGCTAACGAAACAGTTTTATTGATGTCAATCTTGCCCAACTATCATATGACTCAAACAGTGTCAATTCACCGGGACTACTTTCCCCTCCGAATAATATATATATATATATATATATATATATATATATATATATATAATATATATATATATATATATATATATATAATATTGGAGTTGCATGTTGTAGCGTAAGCGTAATGGAATAATATTCCTAAATACTGAGCTGACCGGAGCTTGTCTTGTGACCGCGGTGCATAAACGTCAAGTGTAAGCGGTCGTTCTGGCACATCCCGAAAGTTGAAAAATCGCAATCCGGAACTTTCGACCTTTCGGCGTTCTACATTTACCGCTTGCCACCGGAAGTAAACAACTCTGTCAATTCTGAAGTTGAATTCAGTCAAATAACTCCCAGGAATATAGATAAAAGTGGCAATTATGGATAAAGACGAATCTTATACAGAATTATTTCGACCTCAACCTGACAATACATCAGAAAGACGATACCGGAACTTGAGGGAATACACAGACCAACTTCACGTATGGCTCTATCAGTATCGCCTGTGGAACTCTATGCACTCTTTTCCATTAACGCTTAATAGCTGTTCGCTTACTGGATTTTCATTACCTAACAGCAACACCACATTCACACAATTTACAACCAATACAACAGCACCAGGAGTGACACAGTCAGCACCTGATAATAGAAGACCAGTACATACCACGGGGACCCAAGTCCAGAGAGGTACGAGACATTCAGACGTAGTCCTCATGAATACTGGCATCAAAAACTGATGATCATATTCTCAGTACAAGTTGTCACAGTGAGGCGGATTGTTAAACTGCGTCTCTGGTTCTCAGCTTAGTGGGGGAAAAAAACATTACAATATAAAAAGAATGTTATGATTGTGTGTGTGTTCAAGTTTAGAATGAACATTGCATTAGATGAATATATACAAACATGATTAACAGGTTTTACTGGGATGCATGCCCATAAGGATAAAGTAAACTGTATGCCCTCTGTCACTTGGATTATATATGGAATATTTCATTACTGATTTTATATAACATATAGTGTCACATTAATGAATAGATACCGGTTGCGGTAGCTCGGTGGTTAGAGCGTTTGCTTCGTAACCGGGAGGTCATGAGTTTGAGCCCCACTCATGTCATAGCAGCATCAAACCTAAGACATAAACATAGGTAGTGATTGCTACTTCACCAAATGCTCGGCATTTAGAAGTGAGAATCTCAGGGTCTTTGCATATGACCTTAAAATCGGAGGTCCTGTGTCATGGCAGGCATTGGCACATTAAAGAACCCTCACTGTTGCATCCCTATGCTAAGCATAGGTCAAAGTTTGTGGTACTTCACCTACAGCTGGTGACGTCTCAATATGAGTGAAAAATTCTCGATGGGACGTAAAACAAACAATCAACACACATGAATAGATTATTATTCTTTAAATAGGACAATTTATTCTATTAGTAGAAAACTGGTCACATGCAGAGAAATAAGTGTGATATGTTTTGTTACCAACATAAATAAGATGGGTGATAGCAAGGAAAGTAAAGACTATGATTCATGATTTTTAGCTGATTTCTTCTCTCTGTTTCTTATAACACATAAACAAGTGATAGTAATACTTTATCATCTTTGCTGCAAGCACATATTGTTGCAAGCAAAGTAAAGACTAGGGATACATGATTATAGAAAATAATGTTTGTACTTTAACAAACCGTATCTGAAATATTTTAGATTTATCAAAACTGAAAACAATGTTGAATCATTTGCATACCAGATTCACTAATCTTAGTCTTTGGGTTTACTTTGGAAACTCATCAATTAAATCAAGATCTAACAAATTGAATGAAACACATCATGTTGACTTATCACATCTTATTTATTTGTTTGCAGATAGTTTTTCTCGGAGGGCATGTATTTTTCCTGAGCATGTATATTGGTGGTAAGAGTCCAATTAAGAATACCAGTAGTGTGATAACATATTTTTATTATTTCAGTTGGGACTGTGTATTCCTTACCGCCATTATGGAAGAGAGTAGCAGCGGAAATCATAGACTTCATTGTCTTATTCTATTTAAAGATTATGATGACTGTTTTGGTATTAAGACAAATGGGTTATATGTAAGTATTATTAGTATATGCATATAAGCAACACTGATTTGTGCTTTTCCTTATTCACTTACAGATTCTTGACTTTGTTTTGTGTTGCATCTTTATAATATGAAGGTTTTGTGAATTCATACTTCTCATGAGTTTATGAGAAGTACATATTTGCAGAAACTTTATGTTTTAAAGATCCACACATTGTTCAAATCGACATTCTGTTTTTTAAGGCATCGAGGTTGCCTTTGCCTCGACGCCACCTTTCCCATCTCAATGGGCAAAATCAAATAGTGCCTATTGGTATTGAACATTTCTTACGATTCAAAACTTTGAAACATTGAATTTTATTGATATTTGAAAGGTACAATACCATTTGTGTTGTTGATGTAATTGTTTATTATTGTATCTTTGTTCAATAGTTAAATAACGATTGTTTGGCAAGAAAAGTTCATTATTCATTGATGAATTTACTACGAAACAGATTTTCCCGCGAAATTTGTGTTGCATGATATCATTAAGTACTTACAAAATAACCTGCTCAAATTTGGTTTTCACTTATATCCATAGTCTCAGAGTTTCACCAAGAATCCTTATTTCAGATCAGTAGAAACAGATAAATGCTAAATTGGATTGCGTATTGTCACGGTTCGGTTTCTATTCCAAAAATACAAAGACTATTTCTGGTTGTGTTTTTGGTAATCCCGATTCTGATTCTCAATTAAGCAAAACGAAAGTAGCGAGTGCATCATGACGAAAATAACAGGTTATTTTGCAAAGAAACCCAGGCTAGGTAGCATTCATTGGAAATAAAATCTTGTTCAGAATTCCAATAACTTCCTACATATTACGTTGAACTTTTGAATTGTGAGACATTATTGAAAACAGAGAGTTAATACCGTATAATGAACAGAAGATATAATTTCTATAAATAAATAGTCTCACTCTGAAGCAGTTATATTCTTTTCAGTATTTTTCGTCTTCAATTTCAATTTATTTATTATAGCCTTTGAAAAGTAACTAGTCTTGAGAGGATATTATCTAGCAAGAGGAGGGTACATGTATGAACTTGTTAGGATAAGCAACTTCAGCCCAAGCTCTCTTCTTTATTTCTTTTTATGTAAATAAACACAGTTTGCTGACATTTTACAAATGATTGTAATGCTTTATTTTTGTACTTAAACATGAGGAAATGTCTCCTGTAGTGCTCAAACTTTTCTTTTCTTACTTTCTCTAATTTACCTGCCCTCTGAATTTATTGAGAACCCTATAATGTATATGATATCGCACTTGATGCCTTTTTGGCCCTTCAGACGTTTGATTGTATAAAAGAGACTTGTTGATTTAGACATATTTGATGTATACTTGTTTTCCTATTATCATAAAAACAGTATGAGACTATAAGTGAAGTAAATATTGTTGAAGAATGTGCAGGCTAGAATTAAGTAAACAAAGTCTTTGAAAAGAATTTTTTTCGTAATCAGTGTCTGAGTGTGAAACATGAACTATTAACCATGAAATAATGTGTTATTGTAATAAATGATTGTATGTTATTATGAAATGCCCTGTAGTTATTACTGTCTGTATATCTGTCTAAGGGGCCTCCGTGGCCAAGTGGTTAGAACATTGTGCTCAAAATCACAAGGCTTCTCAGCTCTAGTGGGTGCAGGTCGATTATCGCTCGTGCCGATATATGTGAGAAAGTTTGCCAGTTTACTTTTGGAAGGTTGTTGGTGTCTTTCTGGGTACATTGTATCTGGGTTCTCTACTCCACCTACAAAAACTGGATGCCACCAAATATTTGAAAAATTGTTGAGTGTGGAGAAAAACAACAATCAATCTATCTGTCTGTTGATCTATGATGTAATTCAGTATGTTTATGTACAGACTTTTTATTTAATGTGTAAGTGATAATGGACATATTATGGGATGAATAATTTCTGAACAGTGTGACATGGTAACATTAATTAAAGTTATGAATATTTTTCTTCATACTCAGTACTTAGTAGTGGATTGTCATTGAATGATACCTATAGGCCACTGAATCACAGGTCAAGGTCACAATAAAAATGACTGAGATTGTAGAACAATGAAGGACTGTTCAATCTCTGGACTTTCTATTTTTAGGCACAAGGGTATCTGAAGGTAAAAGTTAGACATCGACATATTTCAGAACATTATGTGAGAGGTCAAGGATATACAGAGAGGCCTTGCATAATTTTGTCTGTTTTAATACTGCTGACTTTTAGATATATTGCCACTTTGTCCTCTTTTTTGCTGGGAGCACAGGAGTCCTTTTAATGAGGACTGCCATCTCAGTCTGTCAGCTGACATATGCTCCACCATGCCCCAAGCCCATTCCTTGTCCGTCATCTCATTTCCACAGAGTGTATCTTTTAGTTACCCTTTGCTTCTCTTTCTAGGTGGAGTCTATCTAAGGGCTATTTTAGGTATGCCTAATCTTTTCATTCTCAAGATATGACCAATCCATTTCAAAGTCTTTTCTTTAATTTAGCCAGATATGGCTGTTGATGATGTTCTTTTGTACAGTTCCTCATTGTTGTTTGTGTTTGGCTAAAATATTTTGAGTATCTCATCTGGAAGTATTCTTTGGAGGTAACTAGTCTGAAGTATTTTGTGGAGGTAACTCATCTGGAAGTATTCTGTGGAGGTAACTTGTCTGGAAGTATTCTGTGGAGGTAACACATCTGGAAGTATTCTGTGGAGGTAACTTGTCTGGAAGTATTCTGTGGAGGTAACTCATCTGTAAGGTATCTAATTTTTTATGATTTTCCTTGTCACTTCTCAAGACTGAACCATAAAGGAGGACTTCAATATCTGGTCACTGTAGCTCAGTGATAGAACGTTTGCTTCATAACTGGGAGGTCGTGAGTTTGAGTCCCGGTAACATAGGTAGTGGTTGCTCCATCGTAAAATGCTTGGCATTTAGAAGTGAGAATCACGGGTCTTTCGGATATAACCCTAAAAATGAGGTCCCATGTTGCAGTGGGTGTTGGCATGTTAAATAACCCTCACTGCTATGGCCCTGAGCAGTAAGCATAGGTCTAAATTTGTGGTACTTCACCTACAGCTGGTGATATCTCATTATGAATGAAAATTTTTCAACAGGACCTAAAACAAACAATCAATCAATATATCAATAAGTTTTGTCTTAATTTTGGACCAGGTTTTGGGTCTGATTATTGATGATTTCCATATGTTTCATAGGTTCGCAAAGGTTGCACAGGCTTTTGTCATTCTGTTTCAGGCTCCATGGTGGAATCTTCATTAGCTGTGATTTTGCTGCCCAGATGAATGAAATTGTCTTCTTGCATTCTGTTATTGTTTATAGTTACTTTTTATCTTTACTAGTTACCCCCCCCCCCCCCCCCCCTGACATTTATATGTAGCCCTATTTGTTTGTCATATTGGGTGATATCAGAGCAAATCATATTGTACATCTACAAGCATATATGGAAAGACAAACACTATGGATGTTTTAATTTCAGCTTTTTTAATTTACCTTTTTTCTGTTGTAGAAGAGAAGACAATTTGATTGATGCTCCTATGGATATAATGCCTAAGTTCGACTTTACAGAAATTACAGAAATAGATGTTGAAAAAGCGTTTAGTGTTACATCAGAACTAATAGCACTGGAGATAGTCAACAGAATGATGATAACCGTGTTTGAGGTGAGATTATATGATCATCTAATAATATGATACATCTGCAGATCCACATTTTCAAAGAAGAGACAACATATTGAATGTTTTGAGAGAACCATCTACCAGTACTTCACCTGTAAAAATCATAGATACCAGACATTTGGATGCACACTCCTGTAGATCCACCCATTTGTTTTTAATGTGCAAAATAAAACTGATAAGGTGTCTTTCCTGAAATTTTGTGGATGCTGTGAACTTCAGGTAAACAATGAAGGGGTGGAAGGTTCGAACTTCGATTTGGATTTTCAAAGTAATTGAGCTCAGATTTATCTGTTTGTCAATTTGAATCAGTTTTCCAGACTTTTCTCTGCATTGGATAAAGATATTCAAGTGAAATTTTATTTATGGCTTTGTCTTGGATAGTTACAGATCAAGGTTGAGTTTCATTTTTCTTGACATACTTTTGACTGAATTATGCCCCTTGATTAATTGCAAGAATTATTTTTCCGGACTTTTTCCACATTGGACGAAGATATTCAATCAAAATTTGATATGGTTTTTCTTGGATAGTTACAGATCAAGTTTGAGTTGCGTTATGCTTGACCTACTTTTGACTGAATTATGCCCCTTGATGAATTGCAAGAGTCATTTTTCCGAACCGTTCTCTGCATTGGATGAAGAAATTCAACTTAAAATCTGAAAATATATGCATGGCTTTGTCTTGGATAGTTACAGATTAAATTTGAATTTTGTTACACATGAGCTACATTTGACTGAATTATACGCCTGGATGAATTGCAAAAATCAGTTTCCCGAACTTTTCTCTGCAATGGATGAAGATATTCAATTAGAATTCAATATGTGGCTTTTTCTTAGATAATTACAGAACAAGTTTGAGTTTTGTTACACTTGACCTACTTTTGACTGACTTATCCTACTGGTAGAGGACTTTGTATTGCCTGCAATATACTCAGAATGCTTGTTATCAATGTTATTCTAACCAATGAAATTCTATGTACAGTGTAACATTAGTAAAATGAAACATGGCAACATATACAAAGAAATCACAAGGGCAGGAATGCAGTGTACTTTGATTTTCTAAGAAAGGGAGATTCAGATGTTTTTAACAAAGCCTTCACAGTCTGCAAAATATGAAAGTGTGAGTTTAAGTATGCAGTAGGGTTGCAGTAGCTCAGTGGTAGAGCTTTGGCTTTGTTGGGTCATGCTTTCAAGTCCTACTCAAACCACAGGCATAAGCATTGGTGGTAATTGCTTCTTCACCAAGCATTCTGCATTTTGTTTTTTGGGTTTTTTTTGATAGACAGTTTATATAAAGAAAAGTAGCATGAAAACATGGTATACATATAAAGATACAGACATTTTTTAAGATGTACAAGAAAAGAGCAGAAAGAGAGAGAGAGAGAGAGATTATGGAAAGATTAGAACATTAGAGACCATCTGTTCCATTGGGCATCAAATTTCTCATTATTACCATTTTTGTAGAATATGAATTTAATGTTTCATAAAAGGACTTTAAATAGGATATTGCAAAATGAATACTCAATGATTTTTCTGTACATCTTGTATAAATAAAATACTTCAACCAGAGGATAATAGTATTTTGAATATTGGATTTTTTGTCAGGAATACCTAGAATAAAACTTTTTTGGGTGAAAACCAATTGTAAAATTGTGTTTTCTTTTTAACATAAAATTCAAACTCATCTAGGAATGATTGAACATTATTACATTCCCACAGTATATGTTTTATTGTTTCATCCTCTTTGTGACAAAAAGTACACTTTTTAGAGTCTACCTTTTTAATTTTGTATAAAAAGTAATTTGTTGCTAAGATTCTGTTAATTATTTTATATTGAAACCACTGGAGTTTTTTGGTGAAAATTTTCCATTCTTATGGGTGTTGTAAGAACTGTCATACATTGACCAACATTCAAAAATCTTCTTTACAACTGCACACCTGTAAGAATAATATCAGGTATGTAGAGCACGAAGGTCTCAAGCTACTAAACTTCGTATATATAGTAGACACATATGAGATAAGTCTCATGCCAAAGAATTTATCTGAATGTCTCTTCCATTGACTTTGACATTGTACATATGAACTTGAAATCCAATAGGAACTCATATCTGCAAGTTACAACACCAGCAAGTTTGATGCAGCTGGATCAATAAAGCACTTATAGTAGTAACTTAAATCTTTTATACAAAGAATTTTGAAATTTCCATGTGATCCTGAAATTAATGAGAAGTCAATTTTAATAACTGTATTTAACTTCAATTCAGATCTCTAGCAGTATAATGGAAGAATACAGTAATATGCCTGTTTGTTTGTTTGGCATTATGTAGAAGATTTTCTCAACCGATTATTATAATTAAGATTTGAGATATTTTCATTATGCAGATAAGTAGAAAATGTAGCATTAAACTTTTGTCTTAAATTTCTCTTCCACTGACCTTTCACCTATAATCTTCAGAATGCATATGGGGCCTCTGTGGCCGAGTGGTTAGAGCATTGCACTCAAAATCACAAGGTCACTCACCTCTAGTCGGCACGGGTTCGATTCTCGCTCGTGCTGGTATATGTGAGAAAGTTTGCCAGTTTACTTTCGGAAGGCCGGTGGTCTCTTCCTGGGTACATTGTATCTGGGTTTTCTCCTCCACCAATAAAACTAGATGCCACCAGATAACTGAAAAATTGTTGAGTGTGGTGGAAAAAATAAATAATCAAACAAACAACAAACAGAATGCATAGGATTTTGAATCTTTATGTGAGTTTCTGTTCCTGCATTATTGATAACATTTGGATGATAAATGTACCTCAAATTTTGTACACAAAACAATTCCCTTCCAATGACATGTCTATTCACCTGTATCCTAAAAAAGCCACTGGAATTTCTGTATTTAATGCAGTTACAAGGATGCTATTTTTACTTTTGATTCCTGCTGGTTTTCAAGGTTAAATATAAAAGTTAATGGAATGGAGGAATGGAAATTTTGAAATTTTTTATGCTCTAATTTCTGGTACTGACAGGAATGCTGTCTTGCAGTGTGATATGTTGTGGGCAGGTGCCATACTTTTCGAGCCCTTGTTAACAGTAATTCCTCTGCATCTCTGTTGTGGGGGAATTCATATTCCTAAAACCTGTAGAAATACATTGTAGATAGAGGTTTACGTATTTTTTCTCTTCTGCAGACACTTTGTTTGAGTAAAGGCATAGGTGGAGTGGTGGGCGGAGCTACACCAGGCAAGAGGATGCTGGGATTGAAAGTTGTTTCTTGCATACATGTCACTCCACAAGCCCATGGAAGAGTACTAGTATGTCCTGCAAGGGATATTGGATTCTTTAGGTAATCTGTCATAATGTAAATACATACATAAATAAAATAGTTCATAAGCAAAAAAATTAAGTGTAAAATATAAATATATATTTGTACATGTATATGTATTTACATATCCAATTTTTCACATTTGAAATCTTTACAGATTTTAATGATAGTCATTTCCTCCTTAATGCTCTTCAGTTGTGAACATTGCATGTATGATGAAATCAATCTTGATAGATATAATACATCTATTTTTATGTATGGTAAATTTGAAATGAAAGTAGAATGTAAATTATTTATATAAGAAATAAATTTCTGTTTTAAAAATACATGAGGATATGAATTGAATGCCTCACACATGGATTCATTTCATGAAGTATTTCATTGTGAAGAGTCACAGTTTATACTCTCATGTAGTTTCAAAAAATGAACTTTATTTCTTAAATATATCCTGGCTATAAACTATGGTGTCAAGGTGTCAGTTTTTACTAGTATCTAGAGTATTTACAGTGATATCAGTATTTCTGGCCATCTGTAGAAGCATTCTTATCAGGTGACTTATTACAGTTTTCTCATGTTTGCTGTGCATCATTTGTAAAGTTTTGAGTATTTTTAACGTCTTCATTTGATATCAATAGAACCAATTTTAGTATGCAGTATTGTTGGATTATATATAGAGGAACAAAAGTGTAAATGCCAAGGTCCTTGTCCCTGGGGATCATAAGTATGGAATCTTAAAATTTCAAAAACTACCTGGCAAACTCCATGCATAGATACATGTATAGTGATAATCGAGACCCAGAACCAAGGTCATTTGTCTCTCTAGATCAAGGACTCTGAAAAAGTTAAAACCATTGCACCTGGATATGGTTTAATCTCATACTTTTGCATAAAGGTTGGTTACATATAGGTTGATCGATTGATTGTCTATTGTTTAGCATCCTGCTTGAGAATTTTTCACTTGTATAGATGTCACCATTGCCAGTGAATGGTTGCAAAATTTAGGCCTATGCTTGGTGCGTATGGCCTTTACAGGAAGGGATCTTTATCGTGCCACACCTGATGTGACACTGGGCCTCAGTTTTTGCAGTCTCATCTGAAGGACTGTGCCATTTAGTTGCCTCTCAATGAGCAAGGGGTACTGAGGACCTATTCTAACCCGGATACCCACGGGAGGTTACATATAGGTGGAAAGTTATGATTATGGACCAAGGTCATTTGGGAAGACCGATTTCACCACTAAAAACAAGTAAGAAATATTTGTCCAATCTTGTAACTGTGTAATTTTACGAAAATGCAAGCTTATATTTGGGACAAAAGTTGGATATGATCACATGGCGTGCTTTGACCTTGGAGAAAGTTAATTTTAGGAAAGATCAAGGTCATGTAATTGAAAAGAATTATCTGTCTAGACTATAGCTATGTAACTGTGAATATCTTAAAGTAGTAATTATCACTTTTAATAATAACAAAATCCAGTGTACAATATCTAGATGTCAGTGTTTGAAAGATGCATTTATTACAGCATTTCTGATTGAAGTATTTTGTTGTGTTTTACTTGTGCGACTGATAAGACCCATGTGCTTCTTTTTTATCTGTGAATTGAAAAAAAAATCTCAAATTATGTGAGCAGCCTTCAGGCTTATATTTGTATATTATTCAATTTAGAATTTAAGAAATTGATTAGTTTCGCTGGTTTGGAAATCAGATAAAAAAATTTTAGTAGGGACAAAAATATATTTTATGTACATGTAGTAATGTATATATGTACTTTGTTAATTAATTATTAATAAATGCTAGGTTCTGTTCTCTCATTCACAGTGCATTAGTGAGATCTGTTATCAAGAATTTCACCATGGCATTCTTCTTTCCTGCTTGCCTGACTGTCTTCATTTTCCAACACAACAGGGCTGCCTATGACATTTTAGCCAAGACAATAGTTATTGATGCCCGCCCACAACAATGAATTGTGTGAACAGGTGTCTGGTGTTACATATAAAGGGATAACTTCATTTCAAAGTCTTTTACATGTATTTATGAATAACAGTGAACATTGTTGCCCATTACCTGGATATAGTCATATGTTTTATGAACAAAACAGAAATCGAGTACACTGTAAATATTCTACTGTATGTCATTGTACTTTTTTTCTATGTGTACCATATGGTAATAAATTTCAATGTTCAAAAACCAACAACAACACACATATTTCTATTGGAAAAATGTGAAGAAACTTTCTTCAGTGTTTCCTGAATTATAAAAACTTACTTTGCAAAGGTTTGGATGTGCCCTTATCCTTTGTGGACTTTGGATATTTTTATGGAAGTTTATAGTACATTGAATTGCCAAAGACCACAGCAAAGGTTTAATGTTGCTGATATCCACTGCAATAAAAATTGACATTGATTTATGTAAACTTAGGCCAAAAAATATTTAGTTTCTGAGGTGAAAAATTTAAAAATCAAATGCAGCAGGTAGGCTTTTTGTAATAATTAGGTCTTTGATCTTTTTTTTTTTAATTAGGTCTTGGGTCTTTAATATCTCTCTTTTCCTTGTCAACAGATTCTTACGTTTTTGATTTTTTACATTAGTTATAATTTATAGTCAACATTTAATAATCATTTTCCAACCATTGGTATGAAAGGTAATACATAAAATATATATCATGTATCTAGTAAAAACGTCTATCTGCTAGCATATGAAGAGGGGAACTCAGTTTTTTAAATTGTTTTTTCAACTTGGAAAAACATAAAATTTCGTTATTCCCCTTTTCAATATATAAATAAAATTGATCAATGCGGCACTGTTTGACATGATGCAGCTGTGTCTAAGAAAGTAAAGATTAATTTTTTTTTTTTTTTTTGAAACTTAAGTTTATTTTGTAAATATTTTTATTGTATATAATACATATACCATATGACATGTAACTAAAACAGGTATCTGGAGATAGTGATAACTTTATACATTGTATAGGGTTATATTGATCTTTTCGGGGCTCAAAAGTTTACAACGATCTGAGAATACAATTTTTGCATTTTGTTTCCGTATTATACACACATGACCTCTGAGCTAAATTTGTGGCCAATTGCTCAGGTTCACACACAAACACACTATATATATAGATAGATAGATAGATACTTAATATGTTGAGCAGCGATAGGGTGTTAAAAGAGAATACTCCTGGGTCAATCAGTCAAACATTTTATCTTTGTCCGTCTTTTCCAACGAAATCCAACCAAACAAAAATAGCTTGAAAACAAAGGGTCTGAATGGGTAACTGTTTAACAGTTGTCGGTGTCGTCATTTTTTAAAAAACCAAAACTAAAGCAGAAAGCTGACTTTAAAAATAAAATAGTAAATATGACTGGTTTGGTTAAAGAAAGTGAAGATAACACATTTGCGCACTCGGGGGCTCAAGCAAAAAGGGAATGGGGTATGATGCAAAAGAATTCATGGTGTTTCTTTTGGAACTTCAGAGTTAAAATCGGAAATGTGCCGTCCAACAGAAACATAAGTAAAATCAGGCACCATGATATAGCCACACAAAAATATCCATAAGCCAACATGGAAGTACCCTGATGGAATATCGAGAAACAAGATCGATCATAAATAAGTGAGACAAAAATTCAGAACCCCTGAGATAGACGCAGGAGTACTAAGATTAGCAGACATTGGTTAAAAGTTTTATAGAGCTGAACGTTCCAAACAAGAATTTTTCACTCATTGAGACGTCACCATTGCCGGTGAAGGGTTGCAAACTTTAGGTCTATCAGCGGCGCTTATGACCATTGAGCAGGGAGGGGTCTTTATTGCGCTATATCTGATGTGGCACGGGGCCTCGGTTTTTGTGGTCTCATCCGAAGGTTGCTTGGTTGTATATTGTTTAATGTCCCAATCGAGAACATTTCACTCACATGGAGACGTCATCATTGCCGATGAATTGCTGCAAAATTTAGGCTTATACTCGGTGCTTACGGTCTTTGAACAGTGATGGCACTTTATTGTATCACACCTAATGTGACACGGGTCTGCGGAATTTCCGGTCTTGTCTGAAGGACCACCCCGTTTAGTTTCCTCTTACGACAAGCAAATGAGGGATGTATGGGGAGCTGACTACTTAGCATCGCGTCCGTCTTAAGGATTGTCATCTTCACTACCACGCTAATAAATATATAGTTTGACTGGAAGTGCATGTTAATTATTTTTTTAAATGAATTCATTGCCGTGCATATGATTGATTGATTATTTATTGCTTTCCGCCACACTCAACAATTTTTCAGTTATCTGGTGGCGTCCAGTTTTTGTTGGTGGAGGAGAGAACCCAGATACAATGTACCTGGGAAGAGACCACCGACCTTCCGAAAGTAAACTGGCAAACTTTCTCACATATGTAGTTGCCAAAAGAACCACAAGCACAAAGAAGGATCTTTATGGCATATTCTTTTCATGTGATCGTATAGCCGTACAAATTCCACGGCCGAAGGGCAAAAATGTTACATGTCGGTATTATCGAGATGTTATACTAAAAAAGCTCAAGAAATATTATCATAAACGACGCCCTGTATCAGGATGTGGGCATGCTCGTCTAATTCATGATAATGCTCTATCACATACATCTGAGCTTGTGAAGCAATTTTTGAAATCGAAGAAGGTTAACGTCTTGCTACACCCACCATACTCTCTAGATCTAGCCCCATGCGACTTTTTCCTTTTTCCAAAAGTTAAAAGGTTCTTATCTGGTCGCTACAAGTCTCGACAAGCCCTTAGCTCAGCCATGAGTAAGTGCCTCAGAGGTCTACGTAAATCAGCGTACCGTGACGCATTTCAGAAATGTTTGTTTGTTTGTTTTATTTATAGTCGCCTGAGCAATTTTTCAGCTATCCGGCGACTGTATTTCAGAAATGAATTCAGAGATTGAAATTATGTATTTCAAACCGCGAAGAATACTTTGAAGGGATGTTATGTTCGTTTCACGATTTTAGTCGAATGCTTTTGAGATATCGTACAATACACATTACATATCGAATAGCCCCCGTATGTCTGCGGGATTGCGATATTTTAAAACGATTAACTTTCAATTAAGTAATGTCATAGACAGACTTGGTGATTCTGTAAGAAAATCTCACAACCGCCGTTGTCATTGCATTGAAGCCGCACGGAGAAGTAAATTCGGCCAGATTACGAGCTCCGTAGGAGCATCACAGAACAAATAAAAGTTTGTTGAACGCAAGCTGATAATTGAGTATTCTCTCCTATAATTTAATAATATAGGTATTAATGGTTGTTTGTATATTTTACTTCGAGAAATGACAAGTGATATGATATACGCCACATTATAAAGAATGGCGGGCAAGAGATAGTCCGGCTACCTTCGCCTGTAGGAAAGTGGACTGTTTGCACTATGACGCATTAAATTGAAATAAGGCTAATCTCCCTCATGCATAGCTCTGATTCTTTGCCGGATTTTCCTCCAATATTTGATATTTTTGTTCTTTCAACACTTCCAAGTTTGTTCTTATTTCTGATTTCCAACATTTTTGACTTGAGCATGACATTATTTGTCGAAATGCGCATCTGGTGCTTCAATATTGGTACCAATGGGTCGATGCCTCTGCTGGTGGACTGTACGTTCCCGAGAGTTTTCACCAGCCCAGTTCCTAAGTACTTCGGTACTAGCATGAATTACGGATAAAAATTTGCTGTGATAAAATTGATAACTTCATTTCAAAATTAAGGATAGTCTCCCTCATGCTTAGCTCTGATCCTTAGCCCGATTTGCCTCCACTGTTTGGTATTTTTGGTTCTTTCAGCTCTTCCAAGTTTGTTTTCATTTCGGATTTCCAACATTTTTTTACTTGAGCATCACTGAAGAGGCATTATTTGTCGAAATAGGCATTCGGTGCATGACAAGTGGTACTGTTTGTTTTATACACTGAACTCTCATGTATCGTGTATCCAGCCGAGTTGTATATTACTGTAGGCACGTTACCGGATACACCCGAGATTTTGGATACAATCAAATTAAATTCTAAGAAAATAACAGTCTGCTACCTGACAGACTATCAAAGTACATAATCAATATATTTACGATGATAGACCTACAATTTCCTGAATCAATATATACTATTCAAGAAAGTAGGGAATGTGGGATTTATAATGACAATGAAATGCAGATCTTGAGGACAGGAAGGAAACATATGACAGAAAAACATTAAGGAAACATTTGTCAATTTATTTGAAACCCTGTGTACAGTCAGAAAAGGAGAAATTCTCCAGAATAAGGGTCGACACCAACACAGGGTCACAGAGCAAATTTACCACTATTGTGAAACAGAGTCAGTGGCAGGTAAAACCCTCTCAGTTGGCCAGACAAGCTCGGATTCGGCGTCGCATACTCTTAACGAGACGTCCCAAGTCATTTTGGGGAAGGTTATTCCACTCTTGTTGCAATGCTACAGCAAGTTCTCAGATATTGACAGGAAATTGTTGACGTTGGCGTAGCCGCTGTCTAAATCTCTCCAAGACATGCTCGATGGGGAATGGTCCGGACTGAGTGCGGGCCATGGTAATGTGGTGATATTCTGCTGTTGGAGATAATCTGTAACGATCCTGGCCCTATGACATCTGGCATTGTCATCTTCAAAAATGAAATGGCGGTCATAACAACGTGCAAACGGCACAACATGGGTGCCAAGATGTTGTCCCGGTGGTATTGCCCTGTAACATGTCCAGCAACAACATGCAAATCTGTTCTGCCAGCAACAGTGATGCCCCCACACAATTACAGATCCACCCCCATACGGATCATGTCTAATGAAGTTAACGTCATAGAAACGTTGGATACGTCGGCGCCAAACCCTCCTGCGTCTGTCCATGAAGTCCACAGTGAACCTCGACATATCTGAGAACATTACGTGGTTCCATCGGCGATTATCCAAGCGTTAATTGTGACGACACCATTGGAGTCGGGCCCTAATGTGACGATCCCTCAAACAGGGAATGACACGAGGACGTCGGGCGTCTAAGTGAAATATGTGCAGTCGATTGCTGATGGTCTGGCCACTTACAACCAAGCCAGTATCCCTTTGAAGTTGATATCTTATCTGATTTGCTGTTAACAGACGATTTCTCAAGGCAATAGTGCGGAAGAATCTGTCCTGATAATCGGATGCTTTCTCTTCAAAATCTTCCTTTAGAGTGGCTCTCACCTTCCAATTTAGAGGCATGCAAATTTGTGGCACAACACCCTTGATCATCAGTTGCATCCCGTGCAGATCATGAGAGTGTGATTGAAGTGTTTGGGTGATGGATGTCTTAGAAATGCTTCCTCGTTAAGGAACTATACAACATGGTTTCGTATCCCTTTGTTTATGTGAACCTTTTGATCACAAAATACAGTATCCCCTACATTTTTAATAGTATTTCAAATAACGAAGAAATTTATGGAATCCGTATTTTATTAAATCATTTGGCTTATATCATATGTTTATATGAATTTACAAAATATTCAAGGTTTAGATATAAAAAAAAAGCACCTTAACCATTATTGCCCGTGCATTTAATAAAAAATTGATAGTGGCACACGAAATCAAAGTTTTGTGATTTCCGAATTAGAGAGATGATTTATATTAACAGTTTCCCCATATGCTTGACACTTTAATAATTACGTAGACTTTCCTTGATGACCATTGTGTATAACAACGCTTTCCATTCGAATACGACTCAACCAGTAATGACCATAACTAATTGACGTGGCATCCTTCCGTATGTGTAGGTTAAAATCCCGAACGTTGAGATACTGGTTCGTGTTAAGTTTGTGAATTTGCCAGCCCAAAGCAAACAAATGGGTTTTGTCGTATGATTCCTCGATAGTATTGTTATTTAACAGAATGTCAACTCGTCCCAAACCAGTGGTTTTGCAGCCACTAATCTGTAGATTAGTGAGTGGTTCTCCGTTTGTTCTGAAATGGAAATTGACGTAGCTGTTGGTCTGAGATAGAATGAGGTAGTCGTGTTTTGAGTGCGCTGAATTTAGTGTAGTATTGTTGTTGATCACGGGAACGACCCTGTAATATTGCTCCGTCACACTCTTACAGATAGATGGATTAACAGACGCACTGTGGCGACATGTCTTATGCACTGGATCAAAATCGAATAAGACAACATTTTCGTACCAAGTACCACCATGATCTGAAAATTCAATATCACGATTAGTGGTGGGTGGAGACCGACGCTATTGCTGTTACTGATGCTTTATTAACTTAAATAAAGTGTTAGCCTATACCTCTGCACAGTCCACACGATTTGCTACAGTACTGAGCTAGATCACAATCACTGCATATTGACGCCAGTGCAGTGGGGTCACGACAATCGTTGGCAGAAATATCCCCACAAGGAGTGGCTGAAGGTGCTTGAAAGTGACTCACATCTATAACACATTAAAAGAATGATTCATTAAGTTTAGAAAATCTGGGCTATGTGAAATGAACAAGTGACAATAACAACAATGATCAGTCTCGTAAACACTATAAAGACTTCAGAATTAAGAAAAGGCTAAAACATGGACCCCTGGATATACCAGAGGTGGGATCAGGTGTCTAGGATTGATTGATTGTTTGTTGTTCTCCACCACATTCAACATTTTGAGTTATCTGGTGGCATCCAGTTTTTTATTGGTGGAAGATTGATTGATTGATTGTTTTACGTCCTGTCGGAGGGCCTCCGTGGCCGAGTGGTTAGAGCATCGCGCTCAAAATCACAAGGCCTCTCACCTATAGTCTGCGCGGGATCGATTCTCGCTCCCGCCGATATATGTGAGAAAGTTTGCCAGTTTACTTTCGGAAGGTCGGTGGTCTCTTCCCGGGTACATTGTATCTGGGTTCTATCCTCCACCAACAAAACGTGGACGCCACCAGATAACTGAAAAACTGTTGAGTGTGGCGGAAAATAGCAAAAACAAACAAACAAAGAAATGTCCTGTCGAGAATTTTTCACTCATATTGGTGGAAGAGAGAACCCAGGACGAATAAGCATCCCTTGTTTTCCGGTCACACCCGCCGTACGAGCCCTAAAAATGATCAAGAACATGGAGTAATCGCTCCTTATGTAAAGAACTGTCTACAAATTGACAAGATATACGTCTGACCGTATTTTCCCCACTGATAGCTTGCATTTGCAAATTACGGTATGATGCAATATATATTCTGCAAAATTGCGGCGTGTTTACATTCATGCTTTGACCTATACATTTATAATAATATAATAGTAGGTGAATAAAGTAGTTCATAAATATTGATTGATTGATTTTTTATTGCTTTCCGCCACACTCAACAATTTTTCAGTTATCTGGTGGCGTCTAGTTTTTGTTGGTGGAGGAGAGAACCCAGATACAATGTACCTGGGAAGAGACCACCGACCTTCCGCAAGTAAACTGGCAAACTTGCTCACATAATGCCGCGGCCGAGATTCGAACGCGCGCCGACAGAGGTGAGAGGCTTTATGATTTTGAGCCCGATGCTCTAACCACTCGGCCACGGAGGCCCCTTATAGTTCATAAATACATTTGGAAACTCGGTAGTTAATTATAACATTATATAATTATGTGACATTTCATGTGTCAGGTAATTTTGTTGTCGTCTGCTTTGTAAACAAATCTGAACTGCCGGAAGCAAGATTTGCGCAAAGGGACGGAGCTGAGCAACCAGGTAAAAGAAATCGTTTGGAGGTTATTACAAAAAAGGAAAACTATCACTTGTGCATACCAAACATTGGATGTGTCCAAGACTACAATCGAAAGCTTTAAGAAGCGTGAAGAACATCGTGGTTCCATCCCGTTTTCAGAAAACCAATCGTGACAGCCCGAGACTACCAACAACTAGAAAGGCTTGTAAAAACCCACATAAGAGAGAGTTTACAAGAAATGACGGACAAATTTAATGAAAATAAAGAACGGCCAATATCTTACTGAACTGTACAATTACATCTGCACAACTATGGATTTGTGAATCGAGTTGCGAAGAAAAAACTAGTAATTCGAGAAGTTAACAGGGGAAAGCGAGTATCGTGGTTCAAGGGGGAAAAAAAGAAAACTGACAGCTTCTGGAGAAAATTCAAATTCTGGATGAGTTGAAGACAGTTGATAGACAAGATTCTCGTGTATATATTTGGAGTAAACGGGACGAGGGTTCGAGGCT
The DNA here is from genome assembly GCA_024699665.1 of Ostrea denselamellosa. Classification (NCBI taxonomy): domain Eukaryota; kingdom Metazoa; phylum Mollusca; class Bivalvia; order Ostreida; family Ostreidae; genus Ostrea; species Ostrea denselamellosa. Next base: position 1,349,619 of record JAMZEH010000015.1, read on the forward strand.
GGATTTAGTAGAGAAAGTCCAAACCATGTTACCAAATTATGATCTTGGGATGTATCACGTGGCAGGGAGTCGTCATCATTTCTGAAGTGGATGGGGAAAAAATGCTGATAAATATTAGAAAATCTTAAATGAATATCTGTGGCCAGGTTTAGCCCGTCATTTAACGACTGGAAATTAATTTTCCATGACGAAAATGCACCAGTACACCGTGCGCGTTTAACGCAGGACTATTTACACAGAAACGGTATTACAACGATGAGCTGGTAAGCCCAGAGTCCGGATATTAGCATAAATAAAATTCTGTGGCTTCAAGAAAGGTTCAAGGAAAGATAAGGAGAATTAAGAAAAAATATGATATCTTCCGTGAAATCCAGAGCATCTGTACCAACGTAATACTAGAGTATGTCAAGAGCCTGCACCGGACCATTTGCCGTTGATATTTATGTTCAGCAAAACATGCAAATATAGAAGATTCTGTGGTGTCTTTTATTTTGAGTTCACTGGTATATATCTAATCGACATATGAGTAAGAATTAATATTGTTAATAGACTACGTTTTATCTATTACCAATGATCATTTTCATTCATACATCGATTCGATATACCCAGTAAATTGAAATAAAAAATACAGTCTTCCACATCTGCTTCGTACTTAGATATTTCGTTGAAAACAGATGCTGGCGGCAAACTAACAACTCAATTTTCTGACAAACGGGATGATTTCAATTTCTCCATTGTCAATTTTCCTTATCTATGTGGTAATTTTCCACTATCACCTGCATACTGTGTTTATATCTCCCAACTGATTCGATACGCAAGAGCTTGTTCTGCATATGATCAGTTTTTAAATCGAGGCAGGCTACTGACGAAAAAGTTGATGTTACAGGAATTTGTACAGTCTCGTCTAAAGTCAGCGTTTTTCAACTTCTATGGTTGTTATAACGATCTATTTTTGTAAATTGTGTGGTCGTTATAACGACATAGTTTGCCAGTACAACCTTCCATTAGTTCAAATGCTCTCTGACGTGTTTCATACCAATTGTTAGGCCGTTCTTGGCACACTGATTCTGACTGCGGATTACTCCGTTTACCTGATCAAGATATAGGGCTCATGGTGGGTGTGACTGGTCGATAAGGGATGCTTAATCCTCCTAGGCATCTGATCCCACCTCTGGTATGTTCAGGGATCCTTGTTTGCCCATCTCGCTAATCTGTATTTTCTATAGGAATTCCGATATTGAATACTGTTCGTTATCTTAGCCTTTTCATAAAACGTGAGCGAAGTATATATATGTTGAGTTGAAGGCCTCAGTAACAGGGTTTTTCTCCCGTAGAAGCTTTTGAATAAAATCTGCCTCGTAAGATTACAAAGACAATCAGCTAATAATGAAACACAAGTTGTGCCCATAGGAATTCCAACAGACTGTTTGAAAACTTGCTCATCAAATACTACGTAAATATTGTCAATTAGGAACTCCAGCCTCTTTATGGTATCATCTTCAAACTTCTTGTTGCGGAGAATCAGTGTTTTTATCAGAGTAATTTTTTAGATGGCAGAGCACAAGATATAAATATTTCCGTGTTTTATTTTAATGGAAGAAACATCTATCTATTATATAACGAAATGTCTTGTTCATTAATATGTATTAAGTACCGGTAAAACAACCAGTTTTAAATTCAGTTAAATGTTATGACAAGAACTTAATCATTTGCAATATGCAACTTTTTTATCATATCTGATTTAGGCAACTGTTGAAACCAGCTACAGAGTGCCTCACCTGTATTACATATTTCCTTCGTACAATATTCCCTCTTTGCAGATGGAAGCTCTCGCTTTCCCACAACACCTTGCGCAGACACACAAGCCGTTTTCTGCAAGAAGACATCGTTCCTTTTGATTTTATATTATCTTTAACATTAGTGAACTATTCTTAAAGTTTTACAATGTATGTTTACAAATGCAGTTTCAAATATGCGTTCTGAATTTCCATTGGAATTAGACATAGTCGTAAACTTTTCCTCACAATGTACCGGTAATATTGCTACATGTATTGCATTCCAATGAACAGTCACATCTTAATTCAAGGGTTGCATTAAAGAAAAGAATTGAGATTGTGGCAGATCTACATACATTTGCATTATAAATAATTAAGTCAGAAGTAATGTTTTCATATTTTTGAGATCCGGGTTGGAATAAGTGCTCAGTACCCCTTGCATTTTGTAAGAAGCGATGGACTAAATAAGGCGATCTTTCGAATGAGATCGCAAAATCCGATGCACCCTGTAACACCAGGTGTGGCATGATAAAGATCCCTCCCTGCTAAAGTGCCTTCAGCGCAGAGCATACGCCTAAATTTTGCATATCTTCACCGGCAATGGTAACCAGTCACGGTAGCTCATGATTAGAGCGTTCGCTTCCTAACTGGGATGCCATGAGTTCGAGTCCCGCTCGTGCCATGGCCGTGTCAAACCTAAGACGCAAAAATAGGTAGTGATTGCTCCTTTACCAAACGCTCGGAATTTAGAAGTGAAAATCACTGGTCTCTCTGATATGACCTTAAAAACGGAGGCCCCATGTCACGGTAGGCGTTGGCACATTGAAGAACCCGCACTGCTACGGCCCTGAGCGCTAAGCACTAAATTTCTGGTACGTTACCTACAGTTGGTGACATCTCAATGTGAGTGCAAAATTCTCGACGAGACATAAAACAATCAATCAATCACCGGCAATGGTGAGGTCTCCATACGAGTGAAAAATTCTTGAGCGGGATGTTAAACAATATATAATCAATCAATCAATAGTTAATTTGCATTAATAACGGGTGGGTCGTGTTTAATAAAAATTCATAAAACCTCCCTATTGCATGGCAAGGCGTTAATTCTCCTCACATTTACCTAACAATCACCATGTAGCCATGGCGCATTGTAATTTAACATATTTATTGAATATTTCAGAATTCACATACCGAACATACTCTCATATAAGTCGATCCGCATGGAGTCTGTAACCCCTTTTCGGAAATTTTTTGAGGAATTTAAAACTAACACTCTTAGAGGTAGGACGGATTTTTCCATCAAATTCTCCGTCACCTTGATATCCATTTTCTGGCATGAGTTGTGTTTCTTTGTTGTATATATTTTCTGAACGTCTATCTCGATCGTTATTTACGATAACCCTGTGTTCTAATACACCAAACATATACGAAAACGACTTTTCGATGCTTATTTTAAAAAAAAAACCATAAGCTAACTACTTATTCATAAAGCAAACATGCACACATGAATGAGAGTCAACATAGAATTTCAGAACTCAAAGTCTTTCTGTCGGTTAACGGAAGCAAAGAACAGTTAACCTTTGTTGTTGTTGTTATGGAAATGCCTCTATAGATAAAGGAATATACGCTAGCAATTAATTACTGTAATTATTGTATTGAAAATAGATTATTGAGAGCACCGCGTGCTCCCCTTCATTCTTGTACGAGAACCATTGCATGATTGGTGTTTGTTTAACGACACGCATTCCTTGGTATATGATTACAGGTATAATTTCAAATTAACACACACACCAAATAAAAACAAATCCCACCTGCACTACAAATTATGATAATTAATGAATATTTACTGCGATGTTTCCATAAACTGATTAAGAAAATAAAAAATACCGATGCACAATGATTATACAAATCGGGCTCGTTCTTCGTAAAATGTTCCGTATATTGACTCCAATAAACAAACATGAGATGAGTCGGATTTATTTCATTCCCAATATATAGCGGGGGTATTCAGTATTGTTATTTATTGTTACTGGTATTTTTTTATTCCTTATAGGAGTTATGACTTATGAGATTGGACACTATTTGTTATTTCATCTTGTTAATTTGCTACTGACTAATCATTAACGCATTCAAAATCCCGTCCAATGTAGCGAGTTGTACGAAAAGAAAAATATATATGGCATTACTATGCACATATAAGTCGGACACAAAATTTAGAATTTTTTACCCCCCTCCCCAAACAAAACCAACCCGACGTATATGCGAGCAGGCCCGTAGGAAGCAATTCCACTTTGGAAAGGGGGGGGGGGGGGGGGGCATCACACCAAAGTAATTTACGACAAAAAAGTGATATCGATAAAACCATTACAAAAAAGATAATTGCATAAATATGTGCAAGCATTGAGGTGTACGTCATGTACATAAATTCAATTATGTACATAGAATCTAATTAATTTCCCAGAATACCCTTCAACTTTAATTCTAAGTTTTGTTTGGCTTTTGGGGGGGGGGGGGTGTTAAGGATTTTTTTTTTGTCTTTTATTTATTTATATATTTATTTATTTTTTGTTTATATCTTTATCATTTTGTTATCAATCATTTCTGAGTCATAAAGTATTTAGTACTCGGTAAACTTTCCAAAAATCGCCAGTCTGTATTCACCTTCACTTACGAACTCCTCAACTATTTGTTTCTGGATTCAGTTCATCAGTCTCGTTTTTATGAAATGCAATAAAAGCAAACTGTTTGTTCGTATTTAGCTCATTGTTGATCTCGGTGATGTTTTCAGTCTTTTCAAGACGCTGAATGAGCGCTTCTGATAACGTTAGTTGCAGGAAGTACCAAAATTAGTTTGAGAATTTTGAGGATCTCGGCAAACAGACTTTTTTTCATTTGAATGTCTGAAAAATTCAACCACACTTGGTATATCTGGCAAAACCGTCTTTAACAGTATAGGCTGGCAGTGAAGATCCTGTGTCTTTAAATCCATATCATATGGGGTCGTGACAAAATTGAATTCTTCTTCAAACGTTTGACCTGTGCTAGCCTTAATTACGAGGTTTTCAAGATTAACACAAACTTTGTAACCTGGTTGGTCAAATCTAGATTTTATGCCAGTTAAAAGTAGATCTAATGCCTCGTAGAAATCTTTCATATGCATATCTGCACACGAAGAAAAAGTATGTGCTGCTGTCCCATCATCAAGTTTACGAGGAATTTTGCGTTTTCTAGGAAGAACAGGATCATCGATGTTCATCTGTTTTGCCTTTTCTACTTCCTCGTAAAACTGAGTGAAGATTGTCTCATCTCGGAGACTTTGCAAATCACTCATTGTCGTTGATGCCATTTTTTGACCATCACTCGCCGAGAGATTTGGAGCCTGCAGAGTCCTTGCCAAATTATCACTATAACGTAAAAGTTTTTCACTCAGTCAATACCCAAAGAAGAAATCAAACCTGCACATATAAGCAGCCACTCCCCTAATTCTGTTTCTCATTTCTACCTCACGCACGTATTGTAGGCTCTCATCCCAAATATTTCCTAAAATTTCATAGTTTGACAAAATGCTCAAAAATGTGTCGGCTTTTATTGTCCATCTTGTGGGACACAAAACCCTTATTCCCGCTGACGTTTTCTCTAGATTTGGGGTATTTTTAATGCATTGAAAATTATCTCCCTTCTTGAAGATTCTTTAGTCGACTTTGTTATATCCTTTGCAATGTCCAGGGTGTCTTGAAGGAACATGCATCCCTTAATATAATCACTGAAAGCTAGGTTAAGAGCATGACCATAACAGTGTTTGTAAAGGGCTCTGGGTTCATGAATTTGTGTTGCAACACCTGTCTTTGAAACAGCCATAGAAGCAGCCATGCCATAACACTGGCCTCGCACATTGTTGATAGGCAGATCGAACCTCAAAAGGGCATCTTTAATTGCTAAGGTTATTGAAACAGCCCCAACGTCAGAAAGACAGCACATCACTAATAAATTTTCATGAGCGGTAAAAGTTTTATCAACCCATCGAATGAAAAAAAGAAGTACCTCATTGTTGGAAATATCTTGTGTTTCGTCTGTCATTATTGAAAAGAATTCAGACGATTTGATGAAAGCAACAATTTGTCGCAAAACCTACAACCCCATCACCTGCAAAATTTCATTTTTTATATCTGGAGCAACATACTTATTTGTCTTGCGTTGTAGCCATTCCTGAAGCTGGGGATCGCGTTGAGCCTCTAGCCTGAGAAGTTAATTAACGTTCGAGTTTTTCTCGTCTTTATCACCCCGAAGAGCAAGAAACTTCAAAATGTTTGTGATTTTAAGCAAATTCTCTCTGACTTCTTCTCGACTTCGTGCGTCTTTGAAAGACATTCTCCAGCATCTTTAACCTCCTCCTTTATCGTAAACTCCCTTTCTATTGCCTCTTTATGGCAATCACTTTTCTTGTGTGTGGCGAAGTTTGTGGTTGCTTATTTCCAGTTTTTAAAACCACTCAATATGAAAGCTTTTTCTTTCTTGTGACAACTGAGTCTTCTTCTGAAATGATTTTATGCAAGGAAAACAGAATACAACATCTTTGATTTCTACATATTGTAACCACGACCACCGATCAAACCAGGAAGCATTGAAAGATCTAATCTTTTTACCAAACTTTTTTGCTGGAAAGAAAATATTCCGTGGATGATTTGGGGTACTACCGATCTCTGGTGTATGCCATTTTTCATGTACAACCTGGGCCTTTTGAACTGGTATTTCTGAGATATCATCTTCTGAAGAAGAAAAAGAATCAATAAAGGAAGCAACCTTAACATGTTTGTCTATTTCTTTGTTTGCAGTTTCCCCCAATTTACCTGCTTCAATAGACTTCTCATTTGTGTTAGACTCCAAGAGTGGGGAAGGACTATCTTGTGATTATTTTGGTTCAAATGAGCGATGAGGTTCGGATTCTTCAAAGGATAACCTCGAACGCTATGAAAGAGGTTCCTCGTGCTTGTGAATACAGGCAACAAAATGATTAGGTGTCCGACCATCTATTTTTGTAGCAATTATTTGAGTCCACATGATGTGGATAGCATCCTGATATTCTTTAGCATCAGCACTGTCAAGAGGAACAATACCCTTATTATGATCTTGTCTGTTTACACCAGGGTTTTGCACCTCGGGGAAAATCGACGATTGGTTTCTGCAAAACGTTAGAAGCTAAGAACATATGTAAAAAGCTTGAATGGTAACCGTTCTGGGTTGTTTTATTGTTTCCTTTTGTAACGAAGCAATCAAATCACCAGTAATTAAACACTCTTCTGACAGGGAACTTTCAAAGACATATTGAAGTGAACTTTTGTTTGTGGACATGGTCACAAAAGTGTTTTCATAAGTTTAGTGCTTCAGGTTTGAAACAAGTTCAAATACAATTCGTACCCTCATTTCTTTAAAATTGTCCTCATGTCCAAACACAAAAAAGAGAGAGTTCCGAATAAGCAATTCCCATCACCATATAACTGAATTGGAATAAGCTCAGAAGGAGCATCATTTGGATAAAGCTCTGAGGAAACAGCATCTTTTCGAATATTCGATGTTGGGATATTAGGTATGATTGTTGGAAGAGGATACTTCTTGAAACTTTGCCCTTTGAGTCTAACAAGAAAACGTAGTGCTCCCCATCCTTTTTTTCCTGCATTCCTTGCTTCTTTGTGCACATTTTCTTAAAATACCTTTCTTTCGTCCGTCTGGGCATACATTGTGAAATATAATCAAAGTTAAAACTGTGTGAAAAATTGATCTTGCACTGATACGATAGTTTCTATTCTTGGACCAAGGATAAACAGGTCTTGACAGCCTGAGACTTTACAGGCTTTGAAAACGTTGTTACACGTCATGACCTACATCACATTGGGGGTGTTACGTCACTGATAAATATTACTTCCCAGATTGTCGGGTTTACCTTTACCATAAAAACTGTGATGATAAAAAAGTCAACATTTCATCATATTAGCTTTGCAAAAAGATTTTAGATATCTACAAACGTTGAACTGGTATTAGGGCAGTTGGACATAGGCATTTTTCTATCGAGACGAAGTTTCTATGAACAAGTTATCTATTGAATTATTAGACCTTGAAAGTTAGTCAAGGTCACACATATTAGATACCTCTTGATTAGTCCTATCATTCGTATGAGTCGTCGACAAATACCGGTAAAGGACTTTAAACGACATTTGAACAGTGAGGGTACTTTACCGTGCCAACGCCTTTCGCGATACAACTTAAGGTCATATCCGAAATATCCTTGACTTTCACTCCTAGTGCCGGGCACTTGGCAAAGGAACAGTCACTACTTATCATAGGTTTGACACCAGATGCGGAGCTGGGAATGAGAACCGAACCATTACATCATGAATACGACCTTTTGGATGATGCCCTAAGAAATGTTAAGGCATTAAGTGCTTTTCATAATATTTTTTTATTTGAGTTAAAGGACAGTGACACTGACTCTGAGTCTCATTGAATTAAATGAACTTTCTGCTTAAAAATAATTATACATTACACTATATATGAATTTTACTATACGATTTTTTTTGGAAAAATACTGGTTTGGTCCATACGGCCATGGCGAGTATATACAGTAATAGTAAACGAATATTCTAACCATTCTTTTTCTCAATTTCTTTTTCTCTTTTTGTTGCAATACAAGTAATTATTTTATCTATTGTCAAAACCATTCATAGCCCTAGAATTAATCAGAGTTGATGACGATCATTTGATTTAAATCTTTTCATAGTCATATGTACATGTATAATAATGAATTTCAGTGCCACGGTTGGTTTTCGTCATCATATGCGTGCATGTGAAATCACCTTTCAATTCCTAATCCAATACTTCTGTAATATCATGACTGACGTCAAAACGCAGACCGTGACGTCACGTATCTTTCGTCGTGCTCTGTATTACATTCAGTGTGTATTAGCCCTAACACGGCACACTGCATTATGCATAATATTAGGGTGAAAGAAATTATTTACGTAAGTTTGTAATCTAGGGTCATTTAAAGAGATGACTATGGAAGATTTCCACCATTTTATTTTATAAGGGACCAAAAAAATAAATGTACAGTTCCAGCACGAACTTTTTGGCTCAGTTTTGTTTACTCCCTCCCTTTCTAACATTCTCAATCAGGCCTATCAATTTTACAAATACGAGGTAAATCACGTTGGTGATAATGTGCGTACCTCAACCTTGAATTCCATTGCCCTGATATAGAACGATGTACATGTGACGTCATAGTGCACTACGTTACGTAGATATGCATCCTTTCGAAAATTTGTGAACATTTAAAGTAGACGTCATTTAGTCACAAACATTTTCTTTAATGGTACAACTATTAGAATAATGCTTTTTCTCAGTTCGCATTTACAATCTTTGTTTTAAGAAAGCAATAATCAGCAATCTGATTAAAATGAAATCCGCTCAAGAACGCAACACTAGGATCTGACAACCTCACAGAGAGTCACGTCCGCATGACCTTTATCTTAGCCAATCTGCGCGTCGCCTTTGTTACCGTCGGTGTTTACATTGCAAGGAAAATGGATGCAATTGTTTAAATTGAAAGACACATCACAGCTAAATGTGACGTCACGTTACACTGTTTACGTCGGCTGGCGTTATATTCCCCGCGTTAAATAAGTAAAGCATCTTGTAAATTGGTGCCCTGTTGACCTCGCTTCTCTTGTGTACAACAGGTCTCACTCTATTATATTATCTCTGACCTTGTATAAAGGTCATACACAACTTAAAGGAAATGGCCAAAGCACGATTGCTGAGAGAGACAGTATGATTGATGAATATGACTTAAAAATAAGATATAATTTGAACAATATGAAAACAAATGTAGATTGAAAACCAATCATTGTGTAAAGCTAACGTGAAGAATAAAAATATCTCAAATCCCTGACTGTAGATGGAGACATAAGTACCTCTGTCATACCGTAAAGAAAAAGACATATTAAAATTCGTTTCAAACATGAAGACTAAAAGCACTCATATCAAGTGAATAGATGTGCAAAGCGCAGGTCACTGTGGAAAATGGATTTGTGTTGCAAACTGTGCCGTATAATTTACGCCTTGTCGCTAATCGTATTTCCTCTTCTTTTTAAGATATATACATGTACAAAATCTGCGAAGATGATTACATTGACAATTAAGTGAGAAACGTCTGTAAATACCTTTCCACAACCGAATTTCTTTATCCAAGATCCATCTGGCAGAACTTGTGTGTCCGTATAGCACTGAACAGAGGAAAAAACATTGATATTTTATAACGTATTCACCAAATAATAATATTACCATTCAAGGGGAACGTTTACACAGAGATTGCTTTTTGATACATGCTGTTTAGTTCTAGTACAATTCCCAGTTAATCAACACTTTGATTATCCTACACGTTTTGGGAAAAGGGTCACATTGTAAATTTCGAATTTACCTGGTGGCAGTAAGTACAAAATTTACAATATGACACAAGCAAGGTAAATTTTCCCAAAATTTGGGGATAATGGAGTCTATAAAAAAGCAGAAATCATACTGTTCCATAACATCCCACTTATTTTTCAACTATTTATAAAATGAATTTCAAAATGAGGCTTGCAGGATTCCGAGGAGGGAAACAAAAATTGTTAAAATCCACGCACACAGGGACAGATCTTCATTTATTGCCAAAATTTTACAATTTTGTTGGGACATTAAAGCATTGTATGAATGGGGCATTTCAGGAGCCTTTAGGTCTGTGGGGTAGGAATAATCATGAGAATTAAATGCATACGGAATACCCGACAGCTTGGGTACTTCTTTCAGTGAGTATTATGGAGTGGAAAGAAATCAATACTGCAAAGTAATAGAATACTATGCCTATTTGTATAACCCAAGGTACTCATTCTTTTTTGAAAAGCATCGGAACAAATTTACTATAAGCGTATAGAAAACCCTCATGGAGATAGAATTTAAAACACGGAGTACTTTAAACAAAAACACTCTGAAAAGTTTGGTTTCGAGGACCTAGAATAATTCGTAACACATACCTCGTCTGCACATTCCGTAAGACTGATACATCTGTTGATATTTAACTGTGTCACGTTGGAACAGTATAAACAATGCAGTATGGGATCTATAAAAAAAATCGAACCACATCAACTCTCAAATTAAAAAAAAATACAATGGCGTTTTGCTGTATCCTTGTCCTTGGAAAAGTATTTAAGTTATACTTTTTCCAACGCATGCAAGAGAGAGAGAGAGAGAGAGAGAGAGAGAGAGAGAGAGAGAGAGAGAGAGAGAGAGAGAGAGAACCAACAAACTTTTACACAATTACAATATTCAGTCAAGCCTGTTATTCTAACCATATGATTATTTCATTATGATATACATTGTTGTTTATAGGGCTGTTACACTATAACATAGCAACTGATTCCGAATTTATATCTAACACGCTGGCATATGCTGAAAGTGAATTTACAAATCAAGAGGAACCTCTTTTGGGGCACACATATAGCGTACTACTCGCTGAACGAATATATAACCTATGTATTTCAGTGTGTTCGTACTTTTTTTAAAACTTATCCCTAACGTATTCAACGTACGCCAGCGTGTTTGCTAAATTTGCCATACGTCGGCATACGCTGATGGTATACGCCAGTGTGCGACAGCCTCATACGTAACACAGTAATAAGCACGCAGAATTACATCGGATATTAGATTATTGGGGACTAGATTTAGCGGCCGACAGCGCCCAATTTCAGCAGTAATCAAACAACGGACACTAGATTTTGATTACCGAAAGTTGGTAGTTTTTACTGATATATTTTACCGTAAATAATGTTTTCAACTGTGTGTAATTGATTTTTGATGCATTTGAGTAATTCTGACCCATAACAGAATTGGGAGGTTCATCTGGGAGAAACATATTGCACTTTTATAGATTTGCAGTTAATTTATTTGACTGATTAGCTGTAATTGCCAGCAGAAATTAAAAAGTTTTCGGTCGACCATTTAGGTTTTTGATGCTTTGAAAAGAATGAGTTTATTGTATTAGGTTTACACTTAAGATCAGAGGATATGCTTTGAAAAACTAAAATGTTAGAGTTAAGATCGCTTCTTTTACAGGACGAAAGTTTTTGAGACATACGATTTTTGAAAACAAATAAATGAACCAGCAAAAATGACAGAATGGAAATTTCATTTAGATTTAGAATAAATGATAATATAAAGAGAAACAGAAAAAATACAATTTGAGCGAGAAAATATGAAAATACAAGATGAAAGAGCAAACCGAGATAGAAAAACATAGAAAATACGATTCGATTCAACTATGCCTCCACTATTTGGTATATTTGGTTCTTTCAGATCTTCCAAGGTTGTTATTATTTCGGATTTCCAATGTTTTTGACTTGAGCATCATGGAAGAGACCATGTGCATCAAAATATGTACTGTTTATGTTTTATTTTAAGAGATAAGAATGTGCGAACTCTTCAGGACACCGTAATTATTTCATATACTAGCAATCTCTCTCTCATAAGATCTCGAACGTTTTGGCTAAATCTCAGTCTAGTGCTTTATCTAGAAGTTAAGACTCTGATGAAAAGAGTGCTTCAGAATTACAGTCTTTCCTTTCATTAATTCCCAGTCTCCACCTCACTGGGATTCTACGTCCGGTCCAAGTGAGTGTCGTTTTCATTGATTGATTTTATATATATATATATATATATATATATATATATATATATATATATATATTGTTTAACGTCCCACTCGAGAGTTTTTCACTCATATGGAGACGTCGGGTCGTTTTGAAGGTTCCTATGGTATACGATTGCTTCCTACTTGTACTTATTGTAAGAAATAAGGTCATCTAATTAGTGAATTCTTTAATCGTAAGAGGAAAAATGACCTTGACAAATTACAGTCACATGTGTGTACAGCATTTAAAACTGATAGGAAAGTTTTCATTTCGTATTGTTTTAACACCCCTGATCTTTAGGGTTCAAAGTCCAATTCTGTTAATCTATGGAGGATTAGAAGTAGTTTTTCTCTCGGGGATATGTTTCACACAGTAGCTCTAGTGAAATTGAACATGTTCAGACTTTGAGACATATTGGTGGTTCTTAGACTTACTCTTAGATATTGGGTTGTCTTTGCCTGAGGAAACTTCTGCTGCTTTGTTTGTTTATTTGTTTGTTCTAAGTCCCGTCGAGAATTTTTCACTCATATTGAGACTTCACCAGCTGTAGGTGAAGTACCACAAATTTAGACCTATGCTTAGCGCTCAGGGCCATAGCAGTGAGGGCTCTTTAACGTACCAACGCCTACCGTGACACGGGACCTCCGTATTTAAGGTCGTATTAAAGGTTTGTGAAAAAATTACATCTGATGTCGTGTCTGACTAGGACTTGTATCCAGTCTGTGTTGTTACCAAAGCCATAGTCAGAAGACAATAAATTGAGAATGACCATGTTTCAGCCAGCGACCTCAGTGGCACATTCCTTTTTAACCTTAGTGGCAGTTCACCGATCATGAAAGCATGCAAGGACAAACAACCATTTAAAGCGAGTCTCCTCTAAACATTAGTGATGATAATGGTCCCAATTCGCAGTTAGACCAGGGCAAAGGCACCCTCAACCAAAGCAGTTACTTTCCGAACAAAGTCATCATTTCGCAAATTTTACGGTCGCTATAATGACCTTGTTTGCGATTACAAAGTGTCTCTGGGACATATGTTGAATGATTTGTTTTATACCCTTTGTGAGACTGTCATTTTTCATACTAACTTTGACTACTGATTCTCACTCCTAAATGCCGAGCGTTTTGCGAAGGAGCAATCACTACCCATGTTTGACGCGGCTACAGTACGAGCGGGGCTCAAACTCATGACCTGCTGGTTATGAAGCGAACGCTCTACCACTGAGCTACTGCGACTGGTGGTCACCTGACACACCAATAGATGAAGAATGACGTGTCGTTCAACATATAATACTCCCAGTGATATGTCGTAGGGACATCACGAGTTTGGCTCACGACACACTTATGACAGGTCATTTATGTATAAATAAAAATTGTAACCGGATGTTTAGTCATTTTTAGCCTAAGTTGAGAAAGGATGAATCTGCATATTGCAAGTCGTGTCATGTTGGCCGGATGGTAGCTAAACCTACTCAGAAAATTCCCTCTGCCGTTCTCTAACCTACTCCTGCGTTTCAAGAACCTTTTATTCGAGTGTTGCTGAATTGTGTAGGACCTTTGCCAACACCTATGCCAGGGAATCAATGTGTGTATACCCCCTCGATTCCCTGAAACTATATCTCTTAAGAAAATCAAGGCAAAGACCACGGGTTTTTTTTTCCAGTTATGTAGGAGTACGTAAGGCCATTCATTCAGATCAAGGTTTTAATTTTATTCCAGGGTTGTTCAAAGGTCATGCATGAGTTAGGTGTTTGACAGTAGAACTCCATTACATATCATCCTGAGTCTCAAGGGACGCTTGATCGTTTTCATCAAACACTTAAATCTATGGTGAAGACATATTGTTTCCAGATGATACAAACATGATGAAGGGATTCGCCTTGTTTTATTTGGTGCATGAGAACTCTTGGATTCAGTCCCTTTGAACATGTGTTCAAACGGTTATAGGTCCTTTGAATTTGTTGACGAAAAAGAGGTTGGCTAAGATTAAAAGTTCTTCAGTTTTTCGATTACATGTCTAATTTTGAAGAGAGACTTTAGAATGCTTGCAAATTCGCAGAAGAAGGTTCTCAAGCCAAAATGAAAGTATGACATGACAAAAATGTCAGGAATAGAGTTTTTAAACCAGGTGAAAAAATTCTTGTGTTTTGCCTGTTCCTGGTCATCCTTTCAAGGTCAGATATACTATTCAAACAAAGTAGGGGATATTGCATTTTGTGATCAAAATGTTCACATATACAAAGGGATACGAAACCATGTTGTATAGTTCAGGCGGCTATAAACAAACAAACAAACAAATATAGTTCCTTAACGAGGAAGCATTTCTAAAAACATTCATCACCCAAACATTAATCACGCTCTCAAGATCTGCACGGGATGCTACTGATGATCAAGGGTGTTGTGTCACAAATGTGCATGCCTCTGAATTGGAAGGTGAGAGCCACTCTAAAGGAAGATTTTGAAGAGAAAGCATCCTATTATCAGGACAGATTCTTCCTCACTATTGCCTTGAGAAATCGTCTGTTAACAGCAAATCAGATAAGATATCAACTTCAAAGGGATACTGGCTTGGTAGTGAGTGGCCAGACCATCAGGAATCGCCTGCTCAGATTTCACTTACACGCCCGACGTCCTCGTATCATTCCCTGTTTGGTGTCGTCACCATCAACGCTGGGATAATCGCCGATGGACAGACGCAGGAGAGTTTGGCGCCGAAGTAACGAACGTTTCCATGACGTTAACGTCACCAGACATGATCGGTATGGGGGTGGATCTGTAATGGCGTGGGGAAGCATCACTGTTGTCGGCAGAACAGACTTGCATGTTGTTGCTGGACGTGTCACAGGGCAGTACTACCGGGACAACATCTTGGCACCCCATGTTGCGCCGTTTGCATATCGTTATCATTTTTGAAAATGACAATGCCAGATGTCATAGGGCCAGGATTGTTACAGATTATCTTCAACAGCAGAATATCACCACATTACCATGGTCCGCATTCAGTCCGACCTTTCCCCCATCGAGCATGTTTGGGACAGGCTTGGACAGCGGCTACACTAACGTTAACAACTTCCTGCCAATGTCCAAGAACTTGCTGCAGCATTGCAACAGGAATGGAATAACCTTCCCCAAAATGAGCTGGGACGTATCGTTAAGAGTATGCGACGCCGAATCCGAGCTTGTCTGGCCAACCGAGGGGTTTTATTTCACAATGGTGGTAAATTTGCTGTGTGACCCTGTGTTGGTGTCAACCCTTATTCTGGAGAATCGTTCCTTTTCTGACTGTACACAGGGTTTCGAATAGATAGACAAATGTTTCCTTTATGTTTTTCTATCATTTGTGTCTTTCCTGACCTCATGATCTGCATTTCATTATCATTGTAAATCCAATATTCCCTACTTTTTTGAATAGTATATTATGACCCTTATGAAAATGAAAGCAAACGTATTGACGTGATCTATATAATTAAAACACCAAGAAATGAAAAGAATTTGTCATATTAACATGTTGAAAGAGTGTTTTGATAGATCTGACAGACATCTTGTAAACTCAGTTTTCACTTTAGTCAGCGTAAAGACATTTCAAGATTGTTTTGAGAATGACATCTGTGTAAAAACTAGTGAAAAAGACTTGAATTCGAACGTTCGTTTGAAGAACTCCAATATTGATGTCAGGCTCGGGCATTTGAATATTCACCAGAAAGATCAAGTTCAGCATTTCATGATTGATTATCCTTAAATCTTTTTGGGTGTACCAAAAAATGACCAATATTGCTTGTCAGGATGTTATAATAGATAGCACGGTGTCTATCAAATATCATCCTCAGCGCCTTAATCCACTGAGATTTCTGTACTTAAAAACATGTTGGATAATGATATTACTGAGTCAAGTAAAAGTGATTGGATCACTGATTATGTACTGACTTCCGAAAAGTGAATTATATCACAAAGCAGCCACATATACAAGAATGAGTCGATTACTGTATTCACAAATTCAGAAATGCAAAATTTGTCCGTAAATTCGACCTGCTGAAAGCTCATTGGCACGTACCAGTAACTGAAATTTCTCCATTTGAGACTCCTGACGGACTGTTCAAGTATGAAATAACACCTTACGTTTCGGCATTAAAAATGCCCCAGCAACCTTCCAAAGGTTGATTCACTGCCTTCTTCATAACCTTTAAGGATGTGGAGCCTACATTGATTGTGCTTTATCTACAGCGATGCGTGGGATGGACATCTCCGAATCATGTATGCGTTCTTTGACATTCTGGCAAAAGGGAACTAAACTGTGAACCTCCCTAAGAGCGACTTTTGTCATGCTACTGTAGAATATGTGGATCAAGGTTATGATACACCTATTATGGTTAAAGTGGAAGCTATCGCAAAGTTTGCGATTCCTATAAACAAGATAGAGATGATGAGATTTTGAAACATAGCTGGTTTTTGCAGATTTTTTCCCCCAAATTGTTCTTAAATAGTTGGTCTCTTAGCAAACTATTGCAAAGAGGATTCAACTTAATTTTTGTTACAATGACTTGATGTTTTTAATTCTTTGTTATGTAAATACAGCTCGTGCCATAATTGTGTTACATGCGTTTAATATGCTAGTAAAAGTTTCGTTTAAAGCATTATTTGCAATTGATTGATTGATTATATATTGTTTAACGTCCCGCTCGAGAATATTTCACTCATGTGGAGACGTCACCATTGCCGGTGAAGGACTGCAAATTTAGGCCTATGCTCGGTGCTTGGCCTTTGAGCAGGGAGGGATCTTTAACGTGCCACACCTGCTGTGCTACGGGGCCTCGGTTTTTATGGTCTCATCCGAAGGACCGCCCCATTTAGTCGCATCTTACGACAAGCAAAGGGTACTGAGGATCTATTCTATAAACCCGGATCCCCACGGGGTTTTTTGCAATTCATAACTTAATTATTAACACAGTTAGACTTTGTTTAGTGTTTGTCACATCTCATTTTGTTTTAAACATGATATTTGTTATTAAGCAATTTATATGTAAACAAAAACATGACGACCTTTGTCTTGTCAGTGCTGTATCGCATTTGTAACCCAACAATTGACATTCAAACTGCTGACTATTAGAAATATCTTTGTTAAGCATTATAAACATGAAAATGGGGAGATAGGTTTTTCAATTCAACCCGCGTCCATGACCCTTTAACGGTTGATAGCATTCATGATATTTCCAGAGGTCCGTGTCTGTCTTACTCTCCATTTTCTATTCTTTATGTATTTATGAAATGGTTCACTATTTTTAACGTTACATGGTTTTGATCGTCACTAGGTTTTCTTGTTTAATTAGTTCTGTGTCTGCAAATTTGATTTTAAGATAACTTACTAGTTCCTCCTTGACCTTCGACAATCGCCCAGAAAAAGACATGCAAAACGAATCTAATGTCTGTAACGAAAAGATTGTAATGTCTCATTCATCAAATGATATGGTAATAATTTGTTCATTGTCATATCTAATTTATATCATAATACTTATAGTTTATAGATTTGTATGGGAAAATATGATGACCAAAATTTTTAGCTCGTTATTTCAGTTCAACATTTTATTATTACACAACCATGGTGACGTAATGCACAAGTACACAAAAGGGTCAGATTAATATACGCGATGCTAATATCCTGATATCTCCCTTCTTTTAAAGTTGAATTACTGGAATGTTAATCAAGTTCAGACATTAAAATGTTCATACTGCATAGACAAGGCACATGAACATAATTCAAGCAGGAGTATTTCAGAGATTAGAAATGAACGAAAACTACAACATAAATTCAAATATAAACTTTACATGCATTAACACTTTGCAGCAAAATGTTCAGATGACATAGTCATCAAATTTCCTTGTACGTTTGTGTTTCCGCGAAGTTGTACGGAGGCTTATATGCGGTTCACTAGGTATGTGTGGAGTCGGAACTTTGACGGGTTGGTCTTTCAGATCGGATCTTTCGGAAGTTCCTGGGGGTTGATCTACCAAGACATCATATTCTGGGAGTGGCTGCGAATTGAAATTCGCAGGTTCATTAGTTGCGCGAAGATCTCTGAGGTTTCGGCGATATTGTCGGCTGTTGACCTCCACTATGTACGATCGCTTTCCGACGTTTTCCACGCACTTTCTATAGATCCATTTCTTCTCTGAGTCAGTGGTTGCTTTCATTCTGACCGGTTGTCCTATTTCCAGTTTAGGAAGTTCTTTAGCGGTTCTGTCATAGTAGAACTTTGCCTTTTGTCTCGTGAACTTCACTTTGTATTTGACATCATACACAAGTTTTGGTTGGAGTAACTCCTGTGACAATGGTAACGAATGACGAATTCTTTGTGACATCAGATGCTCTGACGGACTGCTTGCCATATCAACCGTTGGAGTGTTCCTCCAATCAATGATGCTCTTCCACAAGTCATCTTGATCTTTGTTGCATTTCTTCACCATGTCCTTGGCTATTTTCACTGCTGCCTCAGCTTTCCCTTTGGACTGGTTGTGATAAGGGGAAGAGGTAACGTGCTGAAATTCCCAGTCACACGCAAACTGGTGAAATTCTACTGCTTTAAACTGGGGGCCATTGTCTATAACAACAACTTCTGGTGTTCCATGGCGCGCGAAATGTTGTTTCAAACAGTTGATGACTGTGGCTGCTGTTGTATCTGAAAGAAGGTCAAGCTCGACGAAATCTGAATAATAGTCGACTGTGAAGAGGTAATCATCAATCTTCACGGAAAAGAAATCAATTCCGAGTTTTGACCAAGTTTGCTCTGGAATATCATGTGCCATTAACGGTTCTTTCTATTATTTTCGTTGAAATGCGCTGCAAGTGCTACACTGGCTGACGTTTTTGATCTCCTCATTCATTAAGGGCCAATACAGTGAATCATGGGCCCTACGTAAGCAAGTTTCGATTCCTAGGTGGCGTGAGTGTGTACGTCGAAGCATTTCTGGTTGTAGTAGTCTGGTCCGATTTCAGCTAAAAAGAACTTCTAACGGCAAATTATCATTATTTGGTTCAACATAACTTTTTAACCTAATTTGAGTATGCTGAATCTGAAAAAATATGTTGAACTTCATGAAAATGGCGTTAAATAGGTCAAAATGGCGATTCAAAATGGCGGACAGTAATTTTTTTCAAATCGTTTTGAAACGCGGATGTAGAAAAAAAAAATGTAAAAACTATGATTACAAAATACAATAGCATCGAGAAAAAGATAGAAATAAGCATGCGACCCTAAAAAAGCCATTGCACGAAAGAAAACCCGAATTTTCTCTGTTTTTCCTCAAAATTCAACGTATACTGTTCCTACATTGTTCTTTGCTTGTGACTTTGCACTTACAAAGGTCCATGCACAGCAAATTGTTACGCTTGCACCCACACCTCAATGTTTTACAACCTGTTGTGCAACTACATGCAATCAAGTCTAAACAAGATTCTGGAATTGGGTCTAAAGTCATCAGAATAGGCACTAGAATACCTTCATTCAACTTCCATCCCATCTCAGTTGGAGATGGTAATGTGGGGTTACTTATATTTGCTTGTCTCCATACCAGCGCTTGATAATGTGCACGTTTAATGTGCAGATGCAAGGCATCGCTAGTGGGGGGCATGTTTTCGGGGCTCTTGGATTTTCCGAATAAAATGTTCCTAACCGAGTCAGTTGACGACACTGTGCCCTGGTTATACAGCTTGCATACGAACTTTTCACAGTCGACTATTTTCTGTTCAGTTAAATTGCCCTCTCCAAAACCCCCAAGAAGCCCAACATTGTCTTTGTAAACCTTAAATCCAGTTTTTTTGGATATCCCAAAGAAAAAAGAAGTTGTGTCACATCCAGTCAGAGCATGGAATGCTAACAGATTCGTGCACATTTCTGGAGAGGTAAAGGTTTTCTCTACAACAGCATGAATAGGAATGTTCTTGGGCTTTGCAGATGTTCCAGCAACCATCCACAACTGTATATTTATTTCTGAAAAGAAAGATACAAGTAGCAGTAAAACATCAGTATCAGATGCTAGTACAACAACTGAACTGCAAGTGGATTCTTTCGCACAATGTATGGCATGAAGAACTATTCTAGTATCTGCCTCTTCATGTGACGCATGTAGGGCAGATATATCGAGGAATTCGTCATTGCATTTAACGCTATTCTCATCGAGAAACCCACCAGCAGTAACAACAGTTTTCTCTGTGGGTGCATGAAGAATTATCTGCTCAGATAAAAAGGCAGCTAGGTCTTTCTTGTTGTCATTCAAAGACAAAAAAGCTGAAAAGTTATTCGGGAGTGGCACATCCTTATTTTCAATAACCCTTCTAACTGGCTGCTGCCCTTTTGCCCTACGAGAACGAGTGCCCGATTTTATAGATTGTTCCCTGTAACGGTCGAACAGAACATCAACTCTTGAATACATGGCCCCTTTTCTCACCACAGTGGAAACAAACTCATCTGCAAAGTCTCCAAATGTTTTCATGCCATGTGTTTTCATGCTCTGAACTAAAGCCTGGCCATCTATGATCAAAGCTGGTGATTCGCCTACATTTTCGACTCGCGCCCTTACATCAACATCTTGAAGTATGTCTTCTAAAACAACAGATTTGTTTCCAGACTTTAGTGCACCGCTGGTATCCGCTATAGATATCGGCACAGGAAGGAGCTCGTGTTTCAAAATCTGCTCTAAATCAACCTCTCGTCCGGCCTTATATGCAATGACAAGTCTCTGCAGTATGTTCCGATCTGCCTTTAGAATTTTTTTCTTTTCCACAGCTTTTGGTACAACTTGTACCTTGTATAAGGAGTCAAATGTTAATGAGCAGCTTTTTTTCAGAACACTTCTCAAAGGAACTTGTAAACTACTTGTTTCTATGTTTGGTATCAGACGATCTTTTACGAAATTCTCTAATGATATCTGTCCCAAATTTGCTGCAGAAAGTAAGGACTCCTTGATCATATCTGTAGCTTTGTCTTTTGTAACTATATTGATCAGTTGATCTCTTTCGTACAAAAGGTCAAATACTCTAAACCTTTTCATTGCATCAACGAGCGAATCCTCATACACTGCATCAGTAACTTGTCGACTCTTTGATGCGTCCTTGTGTGTGAGAATGTCATCTGGATTCACATCGTACATCACCTTTGTAAGAAGACTTATATGAGATCTCAGATTGTAGGAAAGGGACCACCTACTGAGAGCAGATGGAGTCCTAGTAATTCCTACAATTCCACCACCTTTCTTACCCGTGGCGTTTAGCCATTCTTGAATTTGGTCTGGGTCAACTTGATTGAAAGTTCCAGCACTTCTCTTGACGACAAAATTTCCATCCTGAAACTCTGATAGTACTTCAATAGGCAATTGGTGGCAATCAGCAAGATACACACTACCCCACCTAGCATAATTTGTATGGTCATATCGGAAGAACCATGGGAGCATTGAACGGAAAGACTTCAAATATAAATCCCAAAGCCCATCTCTTTCTGACTTTGTAAACATTAAAAGGATAGAAACCATGTCCAAATATGACCACCAAAACAGGACATTTGGGTTGTCAATTTCCTGTCTGAAACTTGAAAAATACTCTTTGAAAACAGGATTTTGCAGTTGGTCAATGCTAGAAAGTATGTCTTGCTGTTCAGTCATGATGCCATTCAATGTTTGCGAATGATCAACATTTTTGGTAGATACAAATAACACAAAGTCTGGCAGTAAAATCTTCCAGATTGCTTGAGCAGTAATTTTATGGGCTCTCATGCCACGACTGTAGTGCTTTCCACCTAATACATTTTCAGCAGCCACAGGTCCTAATAACTCGCATTCCATCCACAGTTCATGCAAACCAGAACCTCTCATATGATCTCCTATACATTTCATGAAATTCATAGCTATATGTAAGCCACCCATTCTTGGAACAAGCCTGTCTCTATACTCAGGAACTGACCATTTTAAATCCATCAACTTAAAGTACAAAGCTTGATCAACTGTGATAACTGTATGACGTTGACCAAGATGCTCAGATATGTGCATGCATTTCTGGACAACTGTGTTGAATTTCAAGTGCATTTATATCATAAAGTATGCAATACGTTAACTGAATAATTTGCACAATTAG
Organism: Ostrea denselamellosa; assembly: GCA_024699665.1. Taxonomy (NCBI): domain Eukaryota; kingdom Metazoa; phylum Mollusca; class Bivalvia; order Ostreida; family Ostreidae; genus Ostrea; species Ostrea denselamellosa. Next base: position 1,372,225 of record JAMZEH010000015.1, read on the forward strand.
AAGGAAATAAGCATTAAATATCATATCAAAATGCATATATATACTGTGCGTCAATATGCTGTTGCGAAAAAATGAGTTAATTGGGATCTAATCGTTTTTTTCACAATTTTAATTGTTTAACGAACATTGAACAATTTATTCTATTTTTCAGACACATATAAGTTTAGTACAAGCCTTTAAATTGCTTTAATTTGCAATAAACTTTTTTTAAAATAAAGCCATATAGATAATTTTGCAAATTTCAACACCGCCATTTTGAATCGCCATTTTGACCTATTTAACGCCATTTTCATGAAGTTCAACATATTTTTTCGGATTCAGCATACGCAAATTAGGTTAAAAAGTTATGTTGGACCAAATAATAATAATTTGCCGTTAGAACCCATTTCTAGCCTCTTTTTTCAAAATCTGGACCAGACTATAGGGCTTTCGGAATGACAACACGGCTACTGTGGTAAATATACCATTTTGTACTATGAGAGTGTCTTTGACATTCCAGTATGGTCGTATTGCTATAGGTATATCTTCTTTAGTAGCGGGCCATCCAGAGAGAATCACTGTCTTCAATGACTAGAGACTGTCGTCCTTGTTCGTATAGTCTCTGTTTTGGTTATGACGTGAGTCAGTGATCTTTCTAACCCACGTTGCGTGTTGGATGTGTGCTATTTCCTCAGCAAGTTTGGAAGACAGTGTATCTGCAATGAACTTTTTTCCTCTGGTATAGACAACATTCAGGTTGTATTTTTGAAAGCGCAGTAATATCCTTCGTTTCAGAGCTGAAAAGACAGCTTTTTTGAAGATATCGTATGTGCACTTGACAATAATAGTTGCGCTATCCTTGCATTGCTCGATCTCTCTGCGGCTTTCGATGTCATAGACCACAATATCCTATTTCAACGGATGGACAAAATGTTCGATATCACTGCATTAGCATTAAAATGGATTAAATCTTATCTTAGTGATAGATATCAACGTGTTGTCCGATGCTTGTCCCCTCGAAAATGGTGTTCCGCAAGGCTCAGTCCTGGGTCCGAGAGTCTACTCTCTATTCTCAAACCCCCTAGGTGAAGTATGCAGACGTCATGCTATGACGTATCATATATACGCTGATGACACTCAGATTTATATCATCGTTGGTCCTGTTGACAATTGGACAGTTATGTCTCAAAGACTCACAAGTTGTTTATCGGACATACGTATCTGGACGAGTATCAACCTCCTAAAAGTCAATGAACATAAAACTGAACTTATAGTCTGGTATGTCTCAAAGATTCACGGACGTACGTATGTATGAGTATCAACCTTCTAAAACTCAGTGAAGATAAAACTGAACTTATAGTCTTCGCACCAAAACACTGTTTCTCTATTTCCAGTATATATGAACATTTGCAGAATTGGCTGTATCCTTCCATTTATCAATGATGATGCATGTAAACCTCTTGTAAACTCGTTAATTATTACATCCAGATTAGATTACCGAAATGCATTGCTTTATGGTGTTCATTCTCAACACATAAACAAACTCTAGAGAGCAAAACAAGAACCACAGCTGAAAGATTAATAACACGCTCAAAAACCTCTGAACATACTACTCCTATTTTAAAGGATCTTCACTGGCTTCAGTTGAATACAGAATTCAATATAAGATCCTTCTTCATACCTTCAGATCTCTCAACAACCTATCTCCAGTTTACATAAAGGACATCCTTAAAGTTTACCATCCCACACGATCACTAAGATCCGAATCTGAATCTTCTCCAGGTACCTCGGATACGTTCAAAAACATATGGGGATCGACTCTTGGATAAGGCCGCATCGAGTCTATGGAACCCTTTGTCGTTTAAACTCAGACAGTGAACTTCACTGGCAAGTTTCAAAGTTGATCTCATAACTTATCTTTTTTAGATTAGCTTTTAATTTGTGATTGTTTTACTCAGATGAATTAATTTACTAAAACAAATGTAGTCTGTAGTTTAGTATTGTGATTATATCCTTTATATGTATTTAATTATTCCTAAGGGTTGTTTTAAATTGTTTTATATGTTATCATTTAGGGGCCGCCGTGGCCGAATGGTTAAAGCATTGCACTCAAAATCACAAGGCCTCTCACCTCTAGTCGGCGCAGGTTCGAATCCCGCTCGCGTCGATATATGTGAAAAAGTTTGCCAATTTACTTTCGGAAGGCCGGTGGTCTCTTCCCGGATACATTGTATCTGGGTTCCCTCTTCCACCTACAAAAACTGGACGCCGCCAGATAACTGAAAAAGTGTTGAGTGTGGCGGAAAACAAACAAAAAAGCAATCAATCATTTTATATGTTATTATGCGTGGTAATTATTTCATTACATAAGGCGCTAAATTTTGTTCTATTCACATGTATAACGTATGTTCACATATATTTTATTATATCATCTGTAAAGCGCTTAAGAAGACGCAGGTCAATAGAGCGCTATATGGATCTTCTGAATTACAATTACTACGTCTTTGCAAGTTCTCGAAAACGGCATTTTAGTAACATCAAAGGATTCGTTGGATAGCTGGTCTGCAGTATTGAATATGTAGCGTTTGTAAATGACATTTGTTTTGGGCATGAAATGTCCATCTAATGCTTCTAGGATTTTGTCGATATCTTCTCTATCCTGAATGCTATGTGGCAGGTTTTCGTAAATTTGGAAACAGTCTTGCCCATCACTGTCAGTAATGTTTTTACCGGGGCAGGCATTTCCTTCTTTACGAGGTCTGTAGCAATTTGATAGTTGGACCACTGAGATTTAAAAAAAAATTCCAGTTGCCTCTCATGTCACATTTCACTACCATTGGGGCAGGTACCGGTGAGTCTTTAGGCGCATAGTGTCTTACTTTTGGACGGTACTGTACTTTGGGAATATGCGTCGTCTTCACAGTTGCACATAGGTTATGACTGCAATGTTTCTAAATGAAATGTCCTTCATAATGTACTTGGTGCAAAGTAACTCGATCACAACTTTTATGCAAAGGTATGTGCATATGTGGATACTCTTTGTGGGTTGGGGGAAATGGCGACAGCCTTGCCAAGCACGCGTGATGCTGGGACAACTTCTACTTACGAATGTGATGAATATGCAGGATTACCGGGCTATGCTACTATACCCGGTGTCCTGGCTTTGCTTCCTTACACTCCGCACAAGCTTCGTCCCGCTCCCTGGCTAGAATTTATACATCGTGGTGAACTCTTTGGAGAACTTCTGACACCATGTTTCAGTTCAATATTTTATTATTACATAACCATGATGACGTAATGCATAAGTACACCAAAGGGTCAGACTAATAAACGCAATGCTAATATCCCAACACTCGTAAACAGATCCAGCTTGTGAAGTCCGCCTGCGACGAAGTCATCATATTTTCCCATACAAAGTCTATAACTTATTTATAATATACTTTCAATTTCATTTAAAAACTAACAATGATTTTATTTTTAACTTTCTTTATTGATTGAATAAAAACACGAAGAATTTGAAAAGTAGTTCCGCGTACATGTATGTACTATTGTGCCGTCAGGTTTGCGAGTCGTAAAGTTTCATGGCATATATCGTGTGACATATGCCCGCAAACCTTTTATAGGAAACAGAAGAGATGAAATTGAAAGTACATAACAAAACAGACTATAATAGCATGGTTTCGGCCAAATTTGCCCCCTACCCCGAATGACTTTAACTTAAAACTTTTACTTTTATAAAAGAGGTTATTTTCCGTCATAAAGGTTGTATGTAATATAATAGTGGTTAGAAATTGTGAAATATTGGTCTATCAAAAATTATATGTAGCGGACAATATAAAGGAAACTTGTACTGCCTCGCTAGTGAGCTAGCTCTTCTAGTGATGTGGTAGAGTTTTTCTCTCCTGAGCAAGTTAAGCACAGGCGAGTGTGATCAGCCCTTAGATGGATGTTACAAAATGATAGGAGCGTAGGGACTTTGGAAGCTCTGGTACGGATGTGATTTCGTCTGGATATGGATGTGGTTTCGTCTGAGGTCCCAAACATTAAGGGAGAGCCCATGCTAAGCTTCCGAACGAAGCTTCTCTGAGCAGGGAGAAGTGTATCGGACAGTATAAAGGCAGCATAAAGGGAACTTATACTGTGTCATTATTGAGCTAGCTTTTCTAGTTATGTGGTAGAGTTTTTCTTCTGATCACCAAAATTAAGCAACAAAGAGCGTCATCGGCCCTTGGATAGGGGACCTCGACACGTCACACATATTTCCATATAAAAGCCCTTCCTACAAGTGTAGACCGACTACGTAAAACAAGATTAATATTTTAGTACATATTATGTGTCTTTCAAAATTAGAAATATTCTACATTTCTTCACAACGTTCATTTATTTATTTGAAATAAACAAATACGTACACACAGCGGATGATGAAATAATTTATTTTCAAGAAATGACAATGTGATAGTAATTATCACGGTCTGGTCACGAAAGCATTAAAATATATACTTTTTATATCTTTAAAATCTCGATGAATTTGTTGGGGGCATCTTAGGAGGAGACAAAATAGTTCAAAAGCATATATAGTGAGTCTTCTTTTTATTTATAACAGGAACTACTTATCAGTCAGATTTGCTTTTGATTCTTGAAATAACTTTGTACATTTGTATTTTAAATTTATATGCAATACGAAATATATAATCAACTCGGTACGATCTTATGTCGAAAAACTTTTTAATCTCAGCAATGTCAGGACACTTTTTTCCAAGTCACTGATTACAAAAATAGTATTTCTTGATGGGCAATTTCTTTCAATTGAATTCGAGAATTCTTTTTGTTCCATTCTAACAAAGATATACTCACGTGGCATGACCAATCTATTCATGATTCCACACAAAAGTGTTAACAGTAAACGAGATAACTGTACAGGTTAAGACAGCTGTGATTAATGTCGATCTTGTGTCACTTCTTCTTAAGCAAGTGATTCGATAATAATGACAAGGTGTTTCATTATGGTATGTAATTAGCAAAGCGTTTGATCATGGTATATAATAAGAAAAGCGTTAAATCACGGTATGTAATAAGCAATTAAATCATTTGATCATGGCGACTAATAAATTGTTTAATTACGGTTTGTTTAATCATTTAATCACATATGTAATAAACAAATTGTTTAATCACAGTTTGTTTACTCACGGTGTGTAATAAACAAACGTTTAATTACGCTCAGTCACTTTTATTTCTGACTTTCTTACACCGGGAATGATTTGAGATCCCTTGTCGAGCAAAGGTGATAACGGGGCAGATTCGTGTCACAAATCCAGGACTCGGTAACATTTACTGGCATAATTAGACACTTTTTGATAAGCTGGGGAAAAAAACAGGACAAATTAATCCTTGGTGTTTTACAGTTTTATCGACCAGAAGTTTTGAAATGCTATAACGTATCATCGCGTGATGAATGAATTTACATTATTATACAATAAATTACAATAATTGATATTTTGTACATATTCGTCTTGTTTGATATGTATCTTGAATTGCCTAAACATAGAAAATTTGATACAAGCGAAACTTGTTTATGGTCAAAACATAAAAGAGAGAATTTTTTCGCGTTCTTATTCACATGTTCAACTGAACATAAATTATTTATAAAATAAAACACTAGGGCATGTATATAGTGATGATTTCAAATGCACGAGTGCAACAGACACAATACACAGCAGGGTTAAGGTGTCCCAAGTAAAAATAGCAAGTAATAACAGTACACACAAATCAAAGTAAAATTCTTCTTTACTAATAATCATATGTCAGTGTATATATAAACAAATACAGTGTCACAAGGGGGAAAGCCCTCGCTGAATCATTTCGTCACCATGCAAGTGACATAGAGTTATTGTTAGCCTCTAGAATTTCAGTTGTTTATCACCTCGATACAGGTGGAACATGCACTCAAATCACTTACAATTTGAGCTTAACATATCGAAATTGATATAATAAATTTAAAAAGTGCTTCGAAACGGAACATTATCCTCTCGTTCGTAACAATTTTCATAATCTTTTTTTCAAAATATAGAGTGATTCCCACATTCATCGCCAAATCTTATTCTAACGAGGTAAAAAAAAAAATCCTACATATATCTAGTGATATATACTGATGTACTCTGAAGTTGATATCAAAAAGATGTTAGAGTTCCTCATATACAATATCTTTGTAGTCTTTGGTGATCAGGTCTTCCAACAGCGTTAAGACCACAGCCACTTAGGGCATGGATCATGATCAATCCACATCCCCCACCAATCTTATCACTCTAATTGTGTGTGTGTGTGTGTGTGTGTGTGTGTGTGTGTGTGTGTGTGTGATCTGAAATAGACACACTAATTTTTTTCTACTTATATTTTGTAAATATGCATTAAAGATCATCCAAATATGTTATTTTTCGTCTCTGTCATGTATTAGCAAAAATTACGTTATGAGTTTTTGGACACACTCAAACGTGACACAGATGCAAGAGACGCAACAGAACTAGCTTCCCTGATGACTGATAGGAAGAACTGGCGTGGACATGTCGTTGTTCGTCTAAGGACGACCGATTGACTGATTAGTTGATGTTATGAGTGATTATAAGAAGATAAGGCATGCAACTCTTCTCACGTCGTCTGCCTCAACTGGTTCAACTTCGCTTGATTTTTCACTCACAGCAAGTCACACATAAGGTGTGCATGTATCAAAACATTGATTAGACATTCTTCTTTGCTTTCGTGTTTCCGTTATATGATTGATTATATAATGTTTAACGTCCCGCTCGAGAATCTTTCACTCATATGGAGACATCACCATTGCCGGTGAAGGGCTGCAAAATTTGGGCCTATGCTTAGCGCTGAAGGCCTTTGAGCAGGGAGGGGTCTTTAACGTGCCATACCTGCTGTGACACGGAGCTTCAGTTTTTGCGGTCTCATCCGAAGGACCGACCCATTTAGTCGCCTCATACGAGAAGCTATGGGTGCTGAAGATCTATTCTACCGACCCGGATTCCCCACGGGGTGATTCCGTTATAAATTATATATATATATATATATATATATATATATATATATATATTAAAACTCGCAGATATTTAATTACATAAATCAAATCACTCTCAATCAGAGTCAATTAATGTCTCTTTGAACAGTGATGCTCAAGTCAAAAATGTTGAAAATCGGAAATAAGAACAAACTTGGAAGAGATGAAAGAACCAAAAATACCAAATAGTGGAGCCAAATCCGGCAAAGGATTAAAGCTATGCATGAAAGATAATCCTTAATTTTGAAATGAATTTGTTAATTTTATCACAGCAAATCTTTATCGGTAATTCATGCTATTACCGAAGTACTTACAAAATGTAGCAATAAATAATAAATAAATATTATGTAAAATTTCAGTTGGATATCTTCATCTATATATACACGTGCGGAAAACTGATTCGGAATGACAGACAGACGGACAGACCGAGGGTAAACTAATAGTCTCCTTCGGCAAAGTAGGTAGGGGAGTAATAAAGACAAGTTCTGGGGGAATTGCGGAACTACCCCGACACGTTTAACATGCTATTGGCTGTGATGATAGGCACATGACTAGTTCTGGAACATCCGACTGACTTAGATTCATCATTTAAAATCAACTGCTTAACAGCAATTCATTAACTTAATTTTATTACACATATCATCAATGAACATGGTGAGCAATGATACTCTCCACTCTGATGCGGCTTATCCAGTAATGTCCGTAACTATGAGTGACACTGTCCTTTTGGATTCGTATGTCAAAGTCTCTGATGTTATTCAAATGAAGTGTGTTCAGTTTGTGAATTTGCCATCTTAAGTTCCATACGTCTGTACCGGTATATGACTGGGTTATTGTGTTGTTATTCAGCAAGATGTCGACCCTTCCGTGTCCGGTCGTTTGACATGCGCTCAGCTGGATGCTAGTAATGGGCTCCCCGTTAGTTCTGAAGTGCATGTTAATATAACTGCTGGGGTAAGGAAGAATGAGGTAGTCATGTTTAGCATGAGCCATATTAAGAGTGGTGTTGTTTTCCATCACTGGCACCACGAGATGAGCCTGTTGCGTGATACTTCTACAGATAGAGGGATCGACAGATGCACTGTGGCGACATGTTTTGTGTACTGGGTCGTAATCAAAGAGAACTACATTCTCGTACCACACGCCACTGTGTGCGTTATCTATGAATGGAAATTTGGCTATTACCTGACGAGTCATATCTGTGACAGTTATAAAGCTAACTCGTCTCTGAACATGTACATTATTATGTTGAGAGAAATACCAAACTAAATGCATTCTTCTGTCAAAAGTTGAAAAACAAATATCAGTTATATTAAAAAAAACAAACTTGTAAGTTAATCCAAATGTGAGAATCTAAAGTAAACAAAATTGATTCTGATGTAGTTAGAGTAAATTATCTCTGAAGAATAAAGAAACACTAACTTTGGCATATTCCACAGGACTTCTTACAATACTGTGCATACTCGCAGTCGCTACACATGGTTGTCAATTGTGTGGGGTCACTACATTCCGTCGGTGAAGCATCAACACAGGGATCTGTGGACGGTTCCTGGAAACGACTGACGTCTGAAAAAAAAAATGACGACAAACGAAGCATTCATAATTCATACCGAATTAAGAAATCATTCACTGCTTGTCTATCGAGGCAAATACAAAATGATTTCAGTAATCAGTAAAACTAAGTTAATATCATGTTAAATAAGGTACAATTTGGGTCTTATCCCGTTGGGATCCGCGTTAAAATAGGTCCTTAGTACCCCTTGTTTGGTGTAAGTGGCGACTAAAAGGGGCGGTCCGTCGGATGAGACCGCAAAAACCGAGGTCCCAGTGTCACACCAAGTGTGGCACGATTAAGAAAGGACTTAAGCGCCGAGCATATGCCTAAATTTTGCAGCACTTCACCGGCAATGATGGCGCCGTCATATGAATGAAAGATTCTCAGAGGGACGTTAAACAATATACAAGGAATCAATCAAATTGGACCTCTAGGGTTACTCGAGGAATGACTGTTGCAGGTTGATTATGCAGTAATTGTCTCTTGCAAACAGGATGTCGTCAGTTTAATGCCATATGACAAATGCTCTTCTTCACAATGTCTGCAAATAAGCAACCTCTTTGTCAAATATGTTATATAGTAGCATATAAAGTTAGGACCTCTATAAAAATATTTAGTGACCTTGACCTTTGTCAACTGACATCAGTACAAGCCCCATGGGAACCCGGGTTGAAATAGGTCCTCAGTACCCCTTGCTTGTCGTAAGAGGCGACTAAATGGGTCGGTCCTTCGGATGAGACCGCAAAAACCGAGGCCCCGTGTCACAGCTGATATGCCACGATAAAGATTCGTCCCTGTTCAAAGGCCCTAAGCGCTGAGCATGGGCCTAAATTTTGCAGCAATGGTGACATCTTCATATGAGTGAAAAATTCTCAAGCAAGACGTAAAACAGTATACAATCAATCAAGATAATAACACATGGTCTGTTCATAAGCAACTTCTGTATTAAGCATGAACTTGGATCAAATGAATTTTTTTCAGGACTATGGTATATTGTCTGGCAATAAGAATCTTCATAGCAAGCATTGGTGGACTATACTAGCACCTAATGGGTCTTCATTATATCATTTCATAGACCAAATATTTCTATCTGTGACCTTCCTTTTGGCTAAAGGAATTTGATCCAAGGTTATGACAAATTGTGTGGTCATAGGCAACATTTTTGTCATGTATGGGGCAGGGGTTCCAATGTTTCTCTGTTACAAATCTGTGACTATGAGAAATATATCAATTAATTTACTAGTTATCTTGACTAGATCAAGTAAAATTGGTCAGTGACACACATTATCTTGCCATAAGCAATTTTTATATAAATACGACTTTTACATTTATATTTCAAAGTTATGACCAAGACACAAAGTAGGATGGAAGGACAGAAAACGAACGGACAGGTAGACAAACAGACAATGTGAGTTATGTATACCATCCGAATTTCGTTGGGAAATCATTACACACAGACCTGTAGATGTAATCTGCAGACTAAATATTTAGGAAGAGGATAGATCGTCCTGAGCTCAAGGGTACAATATTCGTGATGTATTACATTTTAGAAGAAAGAGGAAGATTTAGATTATATGCAGTTTTATCTTATGACCCACTGTGTACAATGTAACCGCATTGTTATTAAGTTATTAAGCCCAGACCCAGAGTCACGAATTTCACAATTTCGTAAAGATTCTGATGGCTATTAAACTGTGTATCCATTCCATGTGCCACATGTTTGGTTGTGTCCTCCATGCTCATTAAGTACACAATGTGTTGCTTAAGCCCGGGTTGATTAATAAGATACTAAATACCCGGAAACCTATGATTGGTCTATTGAAACGAAAGCAGCGATCTGTTTTCGACAATGATAGAAACTTTGTCTCTTTACTCGTCATGAACTTGTCTATTAGAAGCCCGTGAATACAGAAAGTATACTTTAAAAGTTTGCATCAGTTTTAGAGGTCCAGTTCAGTTGCCCTGGAACACAAAATGATAGTTCCTTTGTACCTTATAATAATTCATAATAATTACATTATGTCACTATGACGGCATGTTGTATGAAGGTGCGTTTTGTAGGGTTCCCTCCCCTTACGCATTGGTTTACACAATGCCCTAGAGGTTAAAAGTAGTAAGAAGACAGGAGGGAGAAATCAGAATACTTCCATTGGAACACTAACTCCGCAGGGAAATTCAGTTTTTTGTAGCATAAATCCTCATCAAGTGCCATTTTTTTCTGTGGGAATTTGTTAGGGGGAAATGTAGGTATAATTTCTTAGGACACTAAATATTCTCTTACCAGTGTTACACAATTCTTTCTTGCAAAATATCGTCTGAGGACTGTGTGCAGCTGTCCGTTTTTTCCCCACTGGAGAGGATGGCGCCGTGCAAGTTTGTCTCTGTAAGGATACTTGTACGTGTATAGTGTAGCATAGTCTAACAAAGATATCAACGTGATTGGAATTATTTGATAAATTTAGTCGAATAATATTTGATTTATTCTTATTACTCTTTTTAAAAAGTAAATAGTTAGGACTATAACAAACTAATTTTGCAATATATATATATATATATATATATATATATATATATATATGTTCATATATAACACTGAGTATTTCATATGTAAATGAAATGTTTGTGTTTTACGTCCCGTCGAGAATTTTTCACTCATAATGAGACGTCGCCAGATGTAGGTGAAGTACCACAAATTTAGACTCATGCTACCCCCCACCCCCGTTCACACAGCGAACTTAAAGACGATCATCCCGATCAAGCCACGATCTGAAAAAGTATTAGATCGGGGCCGATCGGCGTCTGAATTAAGCAATTTGGCAAATTATGGTCTTATGCTCCCACATCCAGCGTGCTGCTAACACGCTTCTACTACTATGTTACGCAGACAGTTGCCAACCAGCGGCCGCGTTTACTGCGTTTATACTGCGCTGCCGCTACGACGTTCAAGATCATACTACAACGCTACGCAGACCTAGAAGACTGTACGACGATATCGCTACGATGGTGCAGATCATATCACGCTTGTAGTACGCCTCTAGTACAATTTTGGCGATGATGTATATATCTTTGGTTTCAAATATTATTTTTCACTTCTCTCCAAACTCCAAACATGAACGGACGTATTAATGCTGGTCTGATTCATCTGGCGTTAATTCAGCAAGAACAAATGTGGGTTGAAATTGAAATTGCACAGTTCGTAAACAGGCGGAGGCGCAGAAGACGGCCAAGAAGATATGGGTACGGCCATGGCTATCTGCAGAGGCTCCAATTTGGACACTATGACACACTGCTGCGAAAACTCCGAATTGAAGACACAAATTCCTTCTTCAACGTTTTGAGGATAGAACCAGCGATGTTCAATGAGCTGCTTCAGAGAGTTGGCTATAGGGTTCAGACGAAAGATACAGGCTGGAGGAAAGCGCTAGAATCAGGTATCAAACTTGCCATTACTATCAGACATCTCGCTTCAGGGGATACGTACTCTAGTCTCATGTATAACTTCAGAGTAGCTAAGAATACGATAGCGTGTCTTATTCCTGAGGTTTGCCAGGTTATTTGTGAGGAATGTAAAGATGAAGTGATAAAGTGTCCAACAACTCCAGATGAATGGTCTCTCATAGCAGACGAGTTCAAGAACAGATGGAATGTCCCACATGCATGCGGTGCCCTAGATGGCAAACACGTGGCCATCAAATGCCCCCCGAACAGTGGATCGCTTTACCACAATTACAAGCAGTTCTTTTCCGCAGTGCTACAAGCATTGGCAGATACGGATTATAACTTTCTATGGATTGACTGCGGAGATCTTGGTTCTATGTTCAAATTTTTAACAAATCTGAGCTGAAACAATGCCTCGAAGACAGATCAATTGGATTTCCAGCGCCAGATTTACTTCCTCATGACAACGAGCCTTACTTCATTCCGGGAAATGATGCATTTGAGTTGAAGACATATTTGTTGAAACCTTATTCACAAAGAGGTTTATCCAAAGAGCAATTAATCACAACTACAGAATATCAAGGGGTCGCCGTGTGATTGAAAATGTGTTTGGTATTTTGGCACAAAGATGGCAGGTATTACTCGCCACCATGCAGCAATTCCCAGCAGTGATACAAGACATCATAGAGTGCCTTCATAACCATATGAGATTGCGCTTCCCGGTTTTACAAAATGCCCAACTTTACCAGAAGGAGGATGATCACAATCGGGAGTTCGGTGCCTGGAGACCAGAAGCTAACATGCACGAGGTACAGATGCCAGGGGGACCAAACAGGGACAACATCACTGGGAAGAGACAGAGGGAACTACTTAAACTATATTTTAACAATCCGGTTGGATCGGCACCAAGGCAGGAAAGAATGAATCCCCACGAGTATGTGTTATTATGTTCAGTGTTGGATATTTTAAGCATTATATGTGCGGTATAATCAAGTAATAATGAATAAACATCTGTTTGGAGTAACGTTTTACAATTACTGTTTGCGAGCTCAGATGGCGTTTGTGTAGTGATTGTTTGAATATCAATGTTTTTCCTGCTGCAATTTTGGATTAAGTTAAGATTGTGCAAATTTCTCTGCAGTTATTTGTAACTTAAAGCACAGTTCTATTATGTATACTTATGCAAACGGAATTTACGTGTTTTATAACATAATCGAATTGCAAATACTTGATCCCTCTTGTGACGGTCTACTAAATGGAGGGGTACACGCTTGCTTGTCTTCCTGTTTAAAATGCTGCTGCACCCAAGCACGTTTCTGAAATCCCCACACAGACGTTGTATTGACGACTTGGGATTGCCATTGTGAGGAATTAGACTGGAACAGGGATCACTATCCTTGTTTGAAGAAAGGCCATGTCTAGGCTGGAGCTGTTATTGCTGCTGCCCTTGCATGTCAGTGTAGCGGCTGACCAGTTGTTGTATGTTAGACTGGAAGCGGCGCCAAAGAGTCTTATTAAGGCCTGCCACGGCTTGCTTAACCCAGTCCAGAAAGGCATCACGCTCATTCGGTTCTGGTGTATTCTTGATGCGACCCAAATTAATTATTAATAAGCTATTCCCGACTGCTGGCCAGGTCTGCCAAGATTGCGTCATCGGAGGACCGGTTTTGAGTTCGGGAGGCTCTTGAATACGTTGATGTTGAAGATACACTTGTCGAAGTGGATACCGTTGTAGTGGAAATATCGAGGACGTCAATGGAGAGAGCGCCTGTACCAGCGGTATCAGCTCGGGCATCAGCAGAGTCTGATGTCATAGTTTATTCAGGGTTGTTGGGACCAACTTCGGCGTCATCTGTTACGAAAAATAAGTATGAATTAATACATTATCAACATTTTCATGTGCAATGAATATTAACATTGAAAAACATGTCATATTGTACATTTTATCTTTTAAACCATTAAAACCATTCCGGCAGCTTAATATGTAACGTGAATCATTATCAATTGACGGCTAATCGGGATCCAGTCAGTTTTTGCTTGGAATTCGTTTGTTTCACAGGCTAAAACACTCAATCATATGACATAATTTCAACCCTATAATGAATGTGTGGTTATCTACTTAACACTAACAGCGGTGCGCTTTTGACTTCAATGATATGGGACTGCAGGAAACCAAACTCACACAGAATCCAACTGTCCCTGTCAGTTCCTCATCAAGAGCACCGGATCGCGTTTTCTTTAGCCGCCCATGCCTTATCCGAATGCCAGTGTACCAAGTTTTGATGATGTCAACGTCTTTACCAAGCAGATTGGCCTGTTCCCTCCAGAGATATTCCTTCTCCTGGGTTTCTTTATACCCCTTTAGCCTTTCGTAGTAAAGGATTGGATCTGGACTAAGCCATTCAACCATAGCCTATTCCTGGTCCTCAGTCAGATCTGTCTGCATTCCCCTGTGTTTCTGCTAGAGAACATTTCGACTTTCTTGTACATCGAAATGAGACTCAATAGCGGGATCATCAGACTGAGGAGTTTCCGTGGAAGGAAGGGCACAAGCTTCAACGGTCGAAGGCTCGTCATCATCTTTCCCAGCCTCAGGATTGTCTGCTGCAGGATATTCAAGGTCTTGAGTCACAGAGATTGCAACCGCAGATTTTTCACGGCCTTTACCACGGGGTTCACGGGGCTAAGTTCGAAGTCTCAACTGCAAATGATCGTTAAGTATACTGCCGCCCTTTACATGTAGTTGACAGATGATGATTGGTCAAATATCAGCGCTATAAAAACAAACTGCTGCCTGATATGTCGTGGTATGATCGGCGTAAGGTCATGGTAGTACTTCGTAGGATAGTCAGGAACGTAGAGAGATCGTAGTAAGAACGTAGTTGGAGTGTTGTAGGAGCGTATTAGATATGTTCCCGACTGTACTACGCTTTTACTGCGCTTTACTACGATCACGAATATCTGTCCACGATGCTTCCGCGCTGCTTGTACGATTACGGCGCTTCTTCTACGCTATTTTTACGACTTTACCCCGGTTCTTGATGGCCACGATCCCGCTACGATTGATTTGAGCATGTTCAAAATAACCGTGGCGAGAACGTAGAGCTTCCCAATCATGAAGACCCTACCGCGATCACGCTGCGCTTATGAAGATCCACTACGTTTCTCCTGCAATTTGTCACGATCGGCCACGTTTTCGGCAATGCTTTGATCGTAGTAGAAGCGGCGTCTATGTGTGAACGGGAGGTTAGCGCTCAGGGGATTCGGTTTAGAATAGATCCTCAGCACCCCTTGATTGTCGTAAAAATGTGATCGACTGAATGGGGTGGTGCCTCTGATGAGACCGCAAAACCGAAGCCCCGTGTCACAGCAGGTGTCCTTGCTCAAAGACCGTTAATGCCGAACATAGATCTTAATTTTGCAGCCTTTCACCGGCATTAGTGAAAGATTCTCGAATGAGACGTTAAACAATATACAACCAACAACCTATTACTAATCTAAAAGCAAGGCAATTTCCCATTTTGAATTTTGAATACTAAAGCAAAGGAACCATACTGTAATTTTCACATACGATATTCACAAATCGCCATTCGGTTAGTTTTTAAATTGTTCATAAAATTCATTTCCTCCACGGTTTCTGCAGAAAGTCGATTACGCAGTTTAAACCTGCAGAGGAACATTTCTTTAGTGAGACCGACGTCGCGAACACTCCGGGAGTACAGAGACGACGAGGGGATATTTTTCTCGTTTTGAAAGATAACTCTAATTAATTAAAGTAGTTTTAAACTGCATTTTAATCCGCTATTTGAATAAATCTTTTATATTACAAATGCAAGTACTTTTTAGCTTTAGCTGGAATGCAAATCCAGCTTACCGTTTTTTAAAGAGACACTACAGCTCATTTTCCACATTTTAATCAAGTATCTTTTAAAACACATATCGATAAAATTCATATTGATACTTACAATTTTGAATCATTTGAATGTACTGCTCTTTGAAGATCATACGGAATTCAAAGGTTTCATCATGCTGAATCCGACTTACGTCACGTGATTTAGAATGACCGCAAAACTTTCTTAAACGCCCATTAAGGGGTCCACACTTGCTTTTCAAGTATGAGATTACTCAATTAAGTAATTATAAATCATTATTCTAACGGGAAACCTTTCTATGTCCTTACTGCCCAAAAATGTTTTTAAACTAACACTTGACGTGTTCCGATAAAAATAGCACCTACTTTTAAAGCCTTGTTGTGTGCCTCTCCTACCTCTTGGTTTATCAAACGGTCATAGTGATCCTCACGTAAATTTTAGTTCTCGTTCTATTTTTACCCCTTTTCTCGCATAATCTATAAAAATCCTGGGTCTACCCACAGTACGCTTTCTGTCACAGAACGATATGCTCTACTGCTTACCGTCTGTGCGCATGTGTTTGAAGACCGAAAGGCGGAAACTAAATATTTTTTTCATTTTTTTTTAAAAGTCCGTCAAAAAGTATAAATGCTCGCGTTTAAACGAGAATTTCCAAATTTAGAAATGTTCATACATTCAACTACGCAACAAAATTTGAGAACGCCCTAGTTACATTGTCATTTGATGATTTTTGCGCAGAATGAGGTCTAGTGTCGCTTTGAGTGTGCATAGTACTAGACACTATGTGATAATCGTTGTGCCTTTTATTTTGGACTGAGTAGTAAGTAGATGTGAACGAGAACAGATTGTCTATCACTCTTTGTTATTCACAGAAAATATTTGAAGTATTATTTAACGATATTTTCAATTATTCCGAAACCTAGTTTTTTGCAGTTGGGTGCCTCGTCCGTTCAAACTATGATGGCTAGTGATAAAAATATAATGACATATTATCAGACAACATTTTTCGTCTTACCGGAGCACATCCGTATTTCCGTACTAAGGAGCCATCTGTCAATGTTGTTGTGGCTACATAACACTGGAAAATAATTATATCTATAACATGTATGCCACGATATTTCATATAATCTTAATTACATATAACAGCTAAGTGTCTCTTTTTTTATTACATTCGTACCTCACTGGTGCATTCCGTCAGGTACACACACGGATCTGTACCGTTCTTCACATTACTACACAGCAGGCAGTGAAGGATAGGCTCTGGATATCAAAATTTGACACAATGTGACTCGTATAAAATTAACTAGCAATAATTTCTTACCATCGAGCTGATGCACAAATTGTTTCTGCTTACATTGTTCGGTTTTCTAATTTGTAACAATAGGTGGATTTTTTAAAATCCGCTCATTATTTGGAATATTGGGTTGGAAAGTATACGCGATAATTCGATTGATCATGAAATATTTTTATTAATTTGTTTTTCACCTGGTTCTGCTTGTGCCATTACCCAGAATGCACCACTCACGATAAGACAGTCTATGAGAAGATGCATAAACAATAATATAGAAAAAAATAATAATGATAATAAAGTCAATACATTATTAAAACTTCAGTGACTTGTATGATATTTTACTCTTTTATTGGATTCGCTGCAGATTTCTGAGTAGTTAAAGTAACTTACTGATCCAGCCCATATTGGTGTCGCACAACTATCACTTTGATAAGCAGACTTTGCCTGCTAAACATGTCTCGAGTAGAAAATAGACTCCAACGTGCAGGTCAAGGGAAACGAATGGCTCATAAGTAGAGAGTTTTGGCATGATAATAAAAACTTGGGAAGTAAATTTCCACCGTCTATATCACTTTGTCAGTGGATGTACATGTGCGTATCACACTAAACATACACATAATTTTAACTATTGAAATGGTATCTAATACATTTAGCAAACAAACATTTATAAGTAGATTTGTGAACAGTCAAAAGCAGTATCTGTACATCTCAGCATAAACTTAGTCGATACTTTGGAGGGAAGTACATGTACAAAGTTAATATGATTTTGTAGTTGGTTAGGAGGTGCCTCTACATGTGGTATCCCACACACCACGGTATAGTGTCGTCATTTAACAAGGGTCCTAAAATTTTAATGAGACCCCGACAAAGAAACTCTCTCAGTTGCTATTAGTGGCAATCAGAACACAGCAAATAGCGAGGTCTAACAATTACGAGATTGAATACTGTTTGTAGTCTTGGCCTTTTCACAATGAAGTACTAAAGTTCAGTACTTTGCAAATCTTTCTGATAATCCTAGTACATGGTACACTTTACATTACACCTAAGTGTTAATCTGTAATGTTTGTTTTTAAATGCAGTTGACAGAAATTGACTGTAAATCTCGTCTCCTAAAACCGCATTTCACAAGGTAACTGGACACCGCGTTAGAAGAAATGATTGTAAGGACGTGATAGGAATGCCGTATACAGCGTATTCCCACCACATTCTCTTCTCTCTCCACAATGTAATTTTGTGCAATGTTTCTCAGTATTGTTTTATTTGTTTGTTTGTTGTCCCTTCGAGAATTTTTACTCATATTGAGACGACATCAGTTGTAAGTAAAATACCACAAAGTTAGACCTGTGCTTAGCGCTCAGGGCCGTAGCACTGAAGGTTCTTTAACATACCAACGCTTATCGCGACACATGACCTCTTTGCTATGATCATATTCGAAAGACCCTACTTTTCACTTCTAAATACACTGAATCAATTAGGCAGGATTTTTCAACACAGTTCTAAATGCCTTTTGTTGAGATTAATTTGTAAGAATTGTTTGATTTTTATAAAGACGAGGATATTCTGTATTGATGACGAGGGGTGCCACCCCAATTTTCAGACGATGGATTAAAGCAAACCACGTATATTATCTGTATCAAACTACAGTCTACTACAAGGCCTAGGGCTGATCGATATGTTATGAGCCTTGTATTGAAGGAGGTTAGCATTGGTGTCCTTTTTCAGCAATACTATTCCCTGACTATTCAAGGCGGTGTGTCCGAAGACTGGTGTCATTTGGTCAGTTTATATCGGCGAGGTAGTATTCTAAAGTAAACAAGGCAAGTAAATTTATAAAATGGCCAAAATCGGTGAAAGAGCAGTGATCCAATATTTGCATAAGAAATGTTTAGCAACTAAGGATATCCATACTGATGTGGTAGCAATGCTAGGGAAATATGCCTCTTCATATGCTACAGTAAAAAGGTTGATGTCGTAATTTAAACCGGGCAGACAGAGACTTGAGGATGACCCCCACCCACCCGTTCTGGAAGGCCTGGTTCTGTTGCAACCCCAGAAATGGTCAATAAAGTCCATGATATTGTTATGACTGACAGGCGAGTCACAGAAAGATATATAGCCAGTACAGTTGGTATTTCACAAGAAAGAGTACATTCCACTCTGACAGAGGATCGTGCACTGAGAAAGCTTTCAGCCCATTAGGTACCAAGACTTCTAATTCCTGATCAGAAGCACACTAGGCTCACTTTGACGTATGGTAACCTAAACCTTTTAGAGGTAGATCCTGCTAACTTCCTTCAGAGATTTGTTACTGGATGAAAAGTGGGTCTATCATTTCACCCCAGAGGCCAAACAACACACCTTGGATCACCCCGCCAAAGAAGGCAAAGACTGTTCCATCAGCTGGAAAGGTTATGATCTCGGTTTCCTGGGACGCTGATGGCATTCTGATTGTAGATTACCCCCAAAAGGGACAAACAATCAGTGATACATACTATGCATCACTTCTAAGGCAGTTATGGGAAAATATTAAATTCAAGCGCCGCGGAAAACTCAGTAAAGATGTGTTGTTCCACCAGAACCATGCCCCCGTCCACATGCCTGTCATTACCATGGCTACCATTAACGATTGTGGCTTTAAATTGGTTGATCATCCGCCTTAATCGCCTGATCTCGCTTCATCAGACTTTAATCTTTTTCCAAAACTGGAACTGAACTGAAAATGGCCATTTCTGGTACCCACTTTCAGTCAAATTGATCGATTGATTATATATTGTTTAACGTCCCGCTCGAGAACCTTTCACTCATATGAAGACGTCACCATTGCCGGTGAAGGGTCGCGAAATCTAGGCCTATGCTCGGCGCTTATGACCTTTGAGCAGGGAGAGATCTTTAACGTGCCACACCCGCTGTGACACGGGGCCTCGGTTTTTGCGGTATCATCCGAAGGACCACCCCATTTGATCGCCTCTTACGACAAGCAAATGGTACTGAGGATCTATTCTAACAACCCGGATCTCGACGGGACCTTTCAGTTAGACGAGGTCATATATGCATTGGATGACTTTCTGAACGGTCAAGAAAAGGACTTCTTTAAAAGTGGCATTGGGGGCCTAAACATCGCTGGCAAAAGTGCATAGATACTGAAGGAGATTATGTTAAAAAATAATGCAATATGTCCGCCAAAATCCAAACCCTTATATATGAGACTCGCAACATATCAATCAGGCCTCGTATATTATATACTGACCGCTATTCAGTAGAACTCGAAAATAGTATCCACTTTTTCCAACTATATATATATATATATATATATATATATGTGTGTGTGTGTGTGTGTGTGTGTGTGTGTGTGTGTGTGTGTGTTTGTGTGTGTGTGTTTGTGTGTGTGTGTGTGTGTGTGTGTGTGTCCACCACTTAAATACTATGCTGTTTTGATTATATAGATCTACTATAAATCTCTACAGAGCGCTTTATGAAAAGTATGCCGACGTGAATCGTTGCAGTTCATGCCTTATGTATAATTCAAAAATGAAATTTATTTCTTAGATACCATCTGAGCATAGGCACTCAGGTCATGGATAATGTAAATAAAGACTACACGGAAAATAGGAACTGTGATTATGAATTAATCTTAAGTTTTACTAGCATGCTATAAAAATGAATTTAATTGAAGTTTAAAAGTGAACCTCACCTATAGTATACTAAAATGAATCTGGCAATTAGCATAGTTCACAACGCCGTTTGGAGCAAACATTCTAATATTCATGTACTTGTAAGTAACATTACCAATAGTAAACACCCTACATGTACAAGTAAATTACATTAACAAAAGGTATGCGACGTAAACATAGGTGGACGTTGCTCCCTTGAGAATTACGGGTCTTTCGAATATGTCCTTAAAATGGAGGTCCCGTGTGGCGGCAGGCGTTGGCAAGTTAGAGAACTCTCACTGCTACGGCCGTAAGCGTTAGGCATAGTTCTAAATTTATGATATTTCTGAGTGAAAAAGGAAGATAAAACAAACAAACGCTGTAAAAAAAAAAAAAGTTAAATGTTTAGCATTATCTAGTGTGGAGGGTAGCAGCCTTTAGTAGCGCGTTCGTAAATAAAGGTATATTTATACCCCTGACCGCAGGTGTTCAAGTCTCGTAACTTCATTCTAAAGTAGAAATTTAAACAAATTCAAAGTTTGAAATCACCTTTATTTCATATATATATATATCAGCCCGACAATTAACAAACCTGCCTATGTCACTATATCGGCCAGACAGTTAATATACCAGTCTTGTGTCACGATATCGGCCTGATAGTTAATTATATCTGTCTTGTGTCACAATATCGACCAGACGTACCTTTCCTATGACACTGTGATAGTTAACTCTACTTGTTTTGTGACAGTCAATATACCTGTCCTATGACACACTGTCAGCCTGATAGTTAACTCTACTTGTCTTGTGTCCCTATATCGACCAGACAGATAATATACCTGTCTTGTGTCACAATATCGACCAGACGGTCAATATACCTGTCTTATGACACTCTGTCAGCCTGATAGTTAACTCTACTTGTCTTCTGTCACTATATCGGCAAGACAGTCAATATAACTGTCCTATGACACTCTGTCAGCCTGATAGTTAACTCTACTTGTCTTCTGTCACTATATCGGCAAGACAGTCAATATAACTGTCCTATGACACTCTGTCAGCCTGATAGTTAACTCTACTTGTCTTCTGTCACTATATCGGCAAGACAGTCAATATAACTGTCCTATAACACTCTGTCAGCCTGATAGTTAATTCTACTTGTCTTGTGTCACAATATCGACCAGACAGATAATGTACCTGTCCTGTGTCACTGTATCGGCGAGACAGTTAAGGAGGAATAATACATCTCATAATGGCTGACTTCTTTTTGAAACTTAGATGAAAACATAAGTATCAGCAATATATGCATATTCCGGTTAATCAAATCGAGTCGCTAGCTAAATAGTTTAGTAGTTTTCTGATCTGTAGTTCGTGTACTCGAGTCTAGCAGGAATTTTAATTTTCTATCAAAACTGCAATTTTTTTTCATTATATGAGATGGATTTAATTTCAAAATATCATTTTACATATCATCAATATTATTTTACATATCGTCAACCTTTTATTTATATCAGATTTCTCTGGTGTCTTAACAAGCTACCCTGTGTTACTGTATCTGGTGTAAAAAGAGTGTTTTACATTACACGTTACGTCTGTGTGCTCCATCGTGTCACGGTGTTTGATTCTGAGGGAAAATCGCTAAGGAATGCGGAAGGCAAATACATTATCTGAATAAATTTGGATATCAGAAGAAAAATGAAATTGCTGGTGTTTGAAATTCTGCTCTAGATCTGGTAGGTACTTATTTACATCCGCCAAGATTAACTTATGTTTTAGAAAAAATAGATATGTGCATTTTTCCCATACCGTTTTAATGCTATTTCTTTAAATCTCTTTTCACAGTCAAAGTATGGGAAAGAAAAATAGAAATCGTCGTGGTTGTCATGATTACAAGGTCACCTATGTTGTTAGCACAGATCAGATCAATGGCATAGCTGGTCTTTACTCTCGCTATTCTGAATGTGGTTTAAAGGGGATCGTCGAAGGCAATGAAAAGGACCATCGGAATGTAGGTAAAACACCAGATCTGAGCGACAACGAAATACACAAAGAAAAGGGCGAGATGCAAGTAAAGATTGAATCCTTGAGAGATGAAGTCTTGAAAAGTGTTGATAAAATTAATCAGTTGAAATTTGAAATACTGTCGAAAGAAAACGGATCATACACCTCAAACAATGGGAAAGGAAGGGTCAAAAGTCTCATACTAAACAGTACACTTCTTGAAGATCTGGAATCAGAAATGGCTGTGTTAAAATCCAACGTGGAATGTGCACAGGGCATACTTTTGGATTACTATAGGAAGGAAAACCAGAATATGGAGCAGTTTCTCAGCTTTCATCGTACACATTGTATTTGTGTTGAACCTGATACAATTTATCTGAGGGACATCTGCGACAAATCAGCCAATATCAAACTTAGTAGAAGTTGCTATTCTTCCAACATTCACATCGAAAGATGTACTGATGTGAAGAGCCATGTTGGATGGGTTCGAGCCAATAATTTGGTCTCCATTTCCGGTTGTTTTACGTCACCAAAAATTTATATATCGGGATTGTTTGTAAATCCCGTAATATCCGTCAAAGGTATAGCTGGACAACCGGAGATTCACATCAAAGGTGTTTGTATAGCTCCTCGGATCCTGGTTAGCGGCACCAAACTTAAACCAACCGTATTTATTGATGGCGTCGTCATTGATCCTTACATGGAAGTCCGAGGACTTGTATCGAGGCTCAAACTAAACGTAACTGGTATTTGTTTTAGACAAAATGTTATTCTGGATGGTTTCCACTGTCAAACAAAGCTGAGAGTTTTTGGGATGTGTAGCATTTAGTGGATGAGTAGCCTTCCTCAACAAAGGATTATAATTTACTAACAAAATAATTTAGCAATATTTGCTAAGTTCAGTAAACTGTATTCCCATTAAATTGTTTTAAGTTGATAATTTATTAATTTTGTTGTTAAGTTAGAAACTGAAGATATGGATGAGTGCAACATCACAGTGTTGCATGTTTTTAGGGTTCAAGCAATATGCAAGATCGTAATACCATGTCACTAAAGCTCTCGCAAACAACGTACGTATTTCCCAGAGAATGCACACGACTGCAGGAAGTATCATGCATACAAATTGAATACGATACGACACAAAAACATGAAAATCAAAATATACAAGATACTTTCAAATATAATACTTGGACAAAAATTTAAATTTTACACATCTTGATTTCTTCAATACACAATCTTGTCTACTTTTTAGGATGTTTCCTTGCAAGCCATAACGGACAAACCTCCGTTGAAGTTCATTTAAAATTCGAGATGTTTGTATATTTTTCTTCTCTTCCTGATAAATTCAAATGTGATCAGTGATAGTACACCATCGCTAAAACCACCTACATACATGACTTTTTAATTTCACATTATCCAAAGAGTTGCCCAAATTCTCACCTTGTACGGGTCTCGCGAGAATTCAGATGTACGAGGTAAAAGCCGGAATAGACATTTACGATCTTGTGTGTTGCATCGATTGATATTGGTGCAGTGTTTCACATTTTGAATAATAATAACTGTAAATCGGGATATAAATATGATTAATTGGTACCTAATAGATAAAATATCAAAGCCGCTTACTAAAATGAAAAGATGGCGTTTAATAATGGCATACGCAGTGCAAAATTCTCAAAAACTCTTTAGAACCTGGGAAATAAATTATCAGTTAATAGCATTTATATCAAATTTCAGAGATTTTTTCAATTAAAAATCAAACTTGGGTGTACACATTTTGATATTTCAACTAAACGTATGCCTTGTCTTAAGATTTGACAATTTCATTTAAAATTCAATAATGTATAATACAAAATTTATTTGTCTATGATGTTAAAATCAAATTCTGATAAATACAGTAAAATTTATAAGTCCTGCACAAGTTGTCGCGCTTATCTCAGGAGCGAATATTTGTTGTAATGTTATTTGATGTTGTTTCAACGTCGACATATTTTGAAACAGCCAAAGTTATATAAATCGTGTTGAATTTTGTAAATACATGTAAAAGGTATTTTTCAAAATCACAACGCTGAAATATGATGTTTAGTAATCGCTGAATATTAACGTTTTGATATTTCAAAGCTTTGTTTCAACATTGAAATGCTGCATGAATGTACCCAAACCCAGTGCTCAGATACGGTCGCGTTCAATCGGAAAATGAGCGGTGTGAACAACTCCCGTTAAGAGATCTAGTTGTACATAATGTTGTGTGTTTACATGCAATATGTTGATTCTATATGATGCTTTGGCCATATCATTTCTTTTATATATATATATATATATATATATATATATATATATATATATATATATATATATATGAAAAATGATAATTGCAACACGTACTGTACTTATATTAAATATATTAGAATCAACATTTCGTTTTTTCAAAGTACATCAATTTTAGTACTCGTAGAACGTCATTTTAGCTCACCAGAGGCTTAGACTGGAGCGAGACTTGTCGGGAATTGTCCGTTTGACGTTAACTGTTCAGATTTTCCTCATCTTCTCGGAAACCACTAGGCTTTTATTCCCAAAACTTGCCACACTATCCTTGGGTTGATCAGATCGAAGTTTGTTTAAATGAAAGGCCATGCTCACTTTTTAAGGGAAGATGATAAACGGAGTGGATGTTTATAAAAAAAAAAAAAATCCCAAGGAACACTGGGTAAGAGAAAACGAAATTTCCGTGAAAGCTTCTAAATATGACGAAGAATCAATTTTCTTCATAACGTGATCCCTGCATGGTGTCAAGAAGTAGTCATATAGAAATATTTCAGAAATTTCTTTTAAAATATTTTCAGGAATTACGAGAGTACAATTTGTGAAATGGATATGAAAGTAATTCCATTCAATAGCACTGTACAGTTTTCACTGATTTGTTTGTTTTACATCCCGTCGAGACTTTTTCATTCACATGGAGACATCATGCACCAGTTTTAAGTGAAGTACCACAAATTTGGACCTCGGCTTGGGGTTGAGGGCCGTAGCAGTGAGGGTTGTTTAATGTGCCAACGCCTGCTGCCACATGGGACCACCGTTTTAAGGTCATATCCGAAAGACCTGTGATTCTAACTTCTAAATGTCAAGTGTTTCGCGAATGAGCAATCACTACCTTTATTTGCGTCTTAGTTTGAGGGGGCCATGGCATGAACGGGCTCGAACTCACGACTTGTCGGTAACAAGCGAAAGTTCTACCACTGAACTAGGTATGCGACCGGTTTTAATATTCAACAATTTATCAAACACATAATTGTTTACATTATCACATTCAGTAGAATTAATTACCCACTGTATGTAACATGTCATGTCCGTGGAGAGTTGTTGTGTACAAGTACAGTATGTGTATATTGTCGCCGAAGACAAATATGCAGAGGTGACAAGATAATATTAATGAAGCAGTAAATTCATTGTGAATAACATGTAAGCATCCTCCTGTAGTGTAGATTCAAGTCTGTTCACTCCTTAACTACCAAGGCTCGGGTGACGCCACGATATGGATATTGAATGGATTAAAACATTTTGCCTGACGTAATGGTATCCATTTTCTCATGCATGTGCTGCAGTTGTGAACAATCTTGGTAAATACAGTGCGTCTATTTTAACGGATGGGAGTTCCGATAAAAATA
This sequence comes from Ostrea denselamellosa, assembly GCA_024699665.1. NCBI lineage: Eukaryota > Metazoa > Mollusca > Bivalvia > Ostreida > Ostreidae > Ostrea > Ostrea denselamellosa. The sequence continues at coordinate 1,398,727 of JAMZEH010000015.1, forward strand.
AAAGTAGAATGCATTAAATTAAATTGATTTATGAACTGCAACGTTTCACGCAAGCATAACGCGTTTCATGATCTGAAGTAAGTCAGAGTGAAACTTCGCCATATCCAATTCTTACACCTCGTGTATTCTCAAAACTGAAAATTATTTCTTTCGGAATTTGTCATATTAACAATCACAAGGACACAATTTGTCATAATGAGTACAAACATCTTTATGCATTGTAAGTGCACCTTTGCTCCCTTGGATGTTAAAATTCTAACATGGGAAAGAGCACATGTTTCGGTGAGTGATGCTATCCATGTACCTCTTGTTACAGGTGATCACTTTGTATAATAGAAACCCTGTGTGGTGAAGGCACGATTGAATAGTTCAAGAAACTCGTTGACCAATCACTGCTGAACATATACTGTAAGTTTTCAAGTAAAATTGATAGTACCGTGAATGTATAAAGCAACGTCAGAATATAGATCTACAAAACACTCGGTCACTTTTCAGTCTGATTTTTATTCTATTCTAACTAACTTTGATATTGCCAAAAACTAATTTACATATTTCTACAGAATATTTAATTTAAAAATCTATACATAACCTCTTTTTCTTCTCTTTATTGAATCAGATTAGAATTTTAACATTTAGTATACTTGTACAAAGGGTATCGTAAGGCACAGAACACGTAGAGCAGAATATATATGTATATCCTTAATTTAATGTCTGTAAATCAAATTGATAAAGCTTGTCTATCAAATACTCATTCCCATCTGAGATTTAACTGATTAATTAAGAAACAATAGACCCACGCGTGACCCGCGGGTATCTACGCGGAGTGCCTAGCGGGTCACTTGTGTGGTGCACATGAAAAACAGGCGGAAATCATGGCCACTGATGAAAAAGTTGTTAGATTTCCCCCATTAAAGGGGGGAAGAATCAATCTAACTGGTAAGACACTTTTTTATCCATATATCCATACTATCGTATTTGTTTCTCTCTCTAGCAGACTGAATGTTACTTTTCCCATATTTTTCACTTACTACGTGTATTCAAAATCAATTGAGTGGAATATATATATATATATATATATATATATATATATATATATATATATATATATATATATCATAGACTAATCGAATGTATTAGTGAATTAACACTGTACATATTTTTAGTTGTCTATCGCTACTTTTTTATAATACAGTTCAATATCTGTATTTGACATATACAATGAAAAAGTGTATATCAAGGATTGTATTGATTATACGTTAATTGCCAGGAAAGAAAATAATTCATATTTTTTTTTAAAAATGCAACGGGTTTTAAGTGACATTCCCGTCCACTTCACCCAACGAGACTCCCATGCACTAATCCCTCCGTGGCGCATCATGCAAACTTTATTATAAAGAGTGATACGTGTAAGAACCTTTGCATTCTAAATGCATGTAAATATAGGCTTGATAATGAACAATTTCTGTATCGCAATTGTCACAACAATCATGAAGTATATCGCTCTTATGATTTTTGCATACTGGCATCAGATAAGTTACGATAAGTTAGTGAATAAAATTCAGTTACGATTTCTGGCATACTGCAGGAAAGTTCGCTTAGTTTTAGGTATTGTTACAAACCTATGAGAGGAGGGAGAGAGAATGAAAGAAAGGTTGAAAAACGTGTAAAGTCGGGACATATTTCACCCATTTGACCTGCTTTATGAGGACAGGAGTGCAGAATTCTATTTTTACAGTTGCGTCCCCATAAGCGTGACTCGCAGAACCTGAAAGGTTTGGATACAAGATATTGGACCAAGTGGTGCGGGGACATGGCCATACTGATATTCTCTTTCAAAAACATTTATTTCATTTTCGAATGAGCCTATCAATTATTTATAGAATTTTATACACCCCGTGTCACTAAGATTATTAAGGATAGTACATACATTGTACTTTTACATTGCGTGTACGTAGTGTTTTCAAAACATTGTGAGAAAGTCCTCGTCACATAAAAAGTTAAGAGAGAGAGAGAGAGAGAGAGAGAGCAGTAAAACTGTAAAGTGATGACAATTTTCACTATTTGACAGAAGTTGTGAGGACAGAACTGCACTATGAGGACAAAAATCCTGTTTTCACAATTACGTCCTCATAAAAGTGACCTACAGCATGTGAAATATGTAGATAAAAATATTAGATTACTGAGGATATGTCCTTACTAATATTCTCTCTCGAAACCTTTGTTTCATAATTTGAAAGCGTTTTATAGGTGTCCCTATGGCTAACATAGTACTATTTTGCCTTTATAGAATAAATATATCTTTTAGACATTGTGAGGACGTCCGTTTGGTCAGAGAGAGAGAGAGAGAGAGAGAGAGAGAGAGAGTGTGTGTGTGTGTGTGTGTGTGTGTGTGTGTGTGTGTGTGTGTGTGTGTGTGTTAAGGTGGCTCTTAGATCCCTTCCTGTCAAATTTCCAAGTAGTGACGTGTCCTAATTTTTTCAAGTCTGTTGCGAGCCATGATGGTACCTTTTCCAGTCAGAAGGGGGTTATTGATACCAAACTTTGTAAAAGAAAATTAGATCCGCCACTGTAGAATCCTCCCCCCACATCGTTTAACATCCACTTAAATCGAGAAAGTAACTGACAAAAAATCACAAGGATCCGTCGAGGACTATAGGCTAATAAAAAAGATGCATGAAAATAGATATAAAATGTATTACTATTGACGTCACAGTTAAAACGAAAATGAAAGTAAAGTTGTACGACACGACGCCGCTCAGTTTGGCATTTAAACAAATATCGTCTGCTGGGGATTTAAATGTAATTTATTATTCGCCCAAACAATAGATTCTTGATTAATAGGTACCACAACTAGAATAAAAACGTACATTAAAGTTCTAGAAAGAATATGAAAGTGTTTTGACCAATGAAAACAATCGGAAGGAGTCATTGACAACTCTCTTGACGACCACGCGTAAAGCGCGAGATTTTTGGTAGAAATGGCGACAAGTGCAAGTAAGTGTGCGTGTGCTACACTAAATCCTGATTAAGGATAAGTTTAGTTGTAACGGCAGTGAAGGTTATGCGTTATTTTCTTTGTTACAGGCAGTGAGAATAGGTTAGACCATCTTGCTAATCCCAAAAGTGTTCCGAAAACATTCCAGGAAGACAGGTAAGGTTTTAAATATTCATTGCTAATGTAATGAATTTTTCATCTCATATGATATGATGGAAGAGTGAACCACAGAACCTCCTTTACGCGAATGAACAGTATAGATATATGCATCCCATATATTGTGATAAGCAATTAATCTAGTATAATGTCGACAGTGAGTAGTTTTTGTATAGTCTCTCATTGCATAGTAGACACGTGTAATGAGATGCTGTTTTGTTTAAAAATATTATTGATAGGAACCTACTATTGATTCACCTAACGTAGCAACTCAACGCTGTAAGACATCCAAACGTCCACAGGCTAGGTTTGATATGGTCAATCAGAAACCGTAGAGTAGACAATGACAAAAGAAATCTCTAGACTATAGCCTGTCCTACTAAGAAAATGTATCTTCAATTCACTGAGAATTATTCTTTTTAGAGGTGTGTGCAGGTGTAACCTGCTTCCAGAATGTGCCTGTGCAGTTTTATACAGCTAGAGTAACTAAGATTATGACAGTGTATGTTAGGAAATCAAGCTCTGAGACAATCACTTGTGGGTGATGCTATTAGTTTATCTGTGAGAATTGAACTTGGTACTTCTTGCACTAGAGTTCAGTATTTTACTAATCAAACTAAAGGACCCCTTAGTTGGTATTACATAAATAACATACTTTAAATGCTTTATGAATTATATTTTTGATATACCATCACATAAGTATTGACAAGTTATACCTCAGTCCTCAGTAAGTTGAACCAATCCTCTCTGCCTTGTAGTCCCACCTTAATGCAGTATTAATTTTACACAAATTTTTAGTTTCCACGATGCTGATCAGGTCAGTTTTCTTGTGGTAATGTGTCATATGCATTAATTAATACAGTTAGTTTGCAAAATTATATTCATTTTATAGCAGAATTGGTGTAGATAGCTTAAGAATGAACTTTGAAGTTAATTTCCTGTACCTTCCTTATGAATTTTTATTGCAGGCGGTCGGTGTATTGGGTGGACCGAAATCCCCCCACTGCAGGCCCACATGGAACCACACAAATTAGTATGTACTAATTATTAATTATTTCGATTTCGAAAATTTGTGATTTTACATCTGAAGCACTTAGAAAATGCCAGTTCACTCAAACATAAATATTTGCATTATTTCATTTTCAAATGCATTGTAATACAACCATCCAAAACATTTACATAGAACCTTTTCTCAACATATTAACAAGCTTAAATTTTAAAACACTCTTATGGTAGACATGTACATAGAAATTGAATCTGAATGTAAAAATTTGAGATGTTCTTGATGATTTGATTTTTCTTGTTATTCAATTATTTTATGAATGAAACTTGTTTAATCTGTAATTCTACACTTAATGACATAGGGTTGCCACTTGCAGGAGGTAGAAATGTTCTTCATGAACTCAATTTTAATCGTAAAAACTGTTTAGTCACACATTTTGATTCAATAGAAAAATTATGATGTATGACTGTTGAAAGAAAATTATTCATATTAAACTTGTTAAAAGCAAAATTATTTGAATTTGAATTGCGTTGAACTGTTAAAGATATGGGGATATAATTCACATCATAGCACATTTCGCAAGCTTAATGGTCCAGCACTAATTACAATGGTACACTGATATACTAATTACAATACCATGTATGTGTTAGTTTCAGTGTAGTAGGGTACAAAAAGCATGTAAACTGTTTCAGCACATCATTTTTCTTAAATACAGTGTACCATTCGAATTTAGATAACATAAAAAAAAAATACCGAGCAAATACAGTATTGATAAATGCTGATTTTATGCAATTGATTTCAAAGATATAAATCAGTGGTAGTACTGATAATTAAATTGTGTTATATGCAATTTTTTATTTTTTTTTTGAAATTGTTAAAACCAAATCAATACCACTTATGTTCCATATAACAGTAAAGTGTCCATTGAATTTCTGTCTGGGTCTAATCTATGTGGGTGATGATTATTGTGTAGAATTGTCTGATAAAGTATTGCTTTGTGTCCGTTAAAGTGCTTACAAGTGTCTGCTAGGGTACCCATCTCTTTATTTTGTCAGACATACAAAAGGTGATCGATTTAGTTCACAGATTTAAACCACATTCTGATGTAAAAATTAAGATAGCATCTAAGCTCTCATAAACCAATATCGAAATGGTGCATTCAATCTATAGGAGTTGAGTGGAGAATATTACCTTAGTATTATGATTCTGATCCACTGAATGAATGAATTGTGGATTAGGCAGAGTTTGAGTTTAAATCCATATTAATTAAATGCACAAAATATTAAAGTATGACAGAAAATACTGAACAGTTTATTCTGTTGATCTAATGTGGACAGCTGCTAGCATTCCATATGTGCCTCATGAAAACTAGTAACATATATTATTTTGATCTGCCTGACATATGATCAGTTGAAATATTGTTTTAATATTGACCTGTCTTCAATCACCTTACTCATTACAAACTTTTTTATATTAATTAAAATCTAAAATCTGTCAAAAATTGTTGTTACACAATAAATCCCCCCCCCCCCCCCCCCCCCCCAGTAATGAAAGCTTGGTTGTGTTTATCAGATTCACACACACACACACACACACACAACACACACACACACACACATATCATATTTCTATCGCTTGGTTTTGGAGAATTTGTTGCCTGCATTAGGTAAAGTATCAATTTATGGCATACCTCCTGCTTTTGTATGCTACAAGAGCAACTGAGCAAGTTAAATGTTCATTAATTCATCTATGTTTTTTGTGTGGTGTTTTAGTGCATAAATATTCAAACATTCAGCAAATTTGGATCAATTGATATTTCTCGAATGCACTAAAATTGCCATAGAATATACTCAGATATATTTCTTTCGCATATAAAGCTAACAGAACAATATTTTGACACTTAGAAAATCCCAAAGTTAGATATACCATGTTGTAGAAATGTTAGAAGAAAATGACACTCTAATCTAACTAAATTAAGACATGGTTTAAATGGGTAGGTTTTTTCTTTCAGGTTTGTTTGATGCAGTGCAAAAATATTGATTTGAAACATTCTGTATAGGCTGAAAATCCAAAGAGCAAACACAACACACAGTGGCAGATATTGAGAGAAAACATTTACTTACATTTAATGTTCATTGATCCTGCTTTTTAAAAGATTTTCATATGGAGAGAACCTCTCATTACTGTCCAGTCATCTAATGCTGTTATTATTTTGAAATTGTTGGCAATGATAAAGCAAAATCAAGATAAGTGTCAAGTTGTTCCATATTTGACTTTCACATAATCCCCCCCCCCCCCCTATTTTTTAAGTATTCTAAATGGCAGTTCTTATTTAAAATATAAAAACATAAACAAAAAATACCTGTTTAATTGACTGACAGAGATGTAGTATAATCGTATTGTCTGTAAAAGTTAAAGAATATTATAAAAGATCTGAATTACATACAAGCATGAATTTACTTTGTCAATTAAATTACAATTGACATAGAAAAGTATATATATATATATATATATATATATATATATATATATATATATATATATATATGTCTCTAACACAAGCTTATATATAATTTCTACACATGCTACACATGAACCAATTGAATGCAGTCAAAACTTGATTGATTTATATGAATTAGCAACTGCTGATTATATAAACATGTGTGTGATATTTTCTCTATACATCAATCAAGTTAAGCTTTTAAAGGAATAAGGAGATCTGTGTGATATCAAGGCCAAGCGTATATTTAATTTCATTATTTTTTGTGTGGCCACCAACAATTTCACTAAAGAATGCATTGTATTTAAAAGGTATGATCCGTCGAACCGCAAGTGATTCGGATTACAGTGAGTATCCAGAGAATTAAAGGGGATGGAGCATGTATATAATAAATCTAGAGACTGGCAGTGATGTGCAGTTATCCGTAAAGCGAATGTCATTTTCTGTTTTCTTTCTCGTAGTGAAATGTATTTAATACCTGTAGAGAGGAACCATTACTGCTTTAGCATATTTAAGATGCCCTGTATTTTCCTCCTAACACTAACAGTGATTTAAATACTATACATGAAGGATTTATAAAGATTCAATCAAGATTAATATTAGATATACTGTAATTTTCCTCCTCAACAACTGTGATAAACTACTAAGCATTATTCCAAAGAATGCATAATTCTAGATTTAATCATCTTATCTATATATATATATGCCACATACATGTATACTATTAAGATTATGGATAGTGGCCATTTAATATTAAATGGTCTGAGAAAATTCAAAGGTCTTTACAATATAGAGTCTTTTAAATTCAACACCTTGATTTAATTAAAATTGAGCTATGTATGTTAATGTACTGACTGATTTTTATGCTTGCTAGCCATTGGGGTTTCTTTTAAAAACTACCATTGCCAAATTATGTAAATGTCAATTCTTATTACTAACATGTCTGATTTCAGCATTGTGATTTTGTCATTAATCATTGATTTGTAACTAGAGGATAATGATATATTTTTCCTTGACAAGTAGATAGATCAATATGAATGTTTGTAAATTGTTTTCAGTATCAAGTGTTTTAGTCCTTCAGTGAATTCATGGAGAAGGTTTTATACCAAATACAGCTCAAAATCCCATTTGTTTTGTCTATTGCATTTTATGCATGGATCATATATTCATGAATAAAGTGGATCAGCATTGGAAAATAGCTTTCACATGTCGTGGAATCATTCAAATGAACTTCTTTTCCATCTTTGTCAGTTTCCCTACAGAATGACCAATTAATACAATGAAGTTCTCTTTCAGTAATTTTGTACAAAGTATCAATACTTAGGAAAAAATACCTGTTGGTACAAGTGGCATGTATTCTATGTAATAGTTGTTAGCAAATGGTTATCATTGTTCATGTAGATGAGTGCTGTTGAATTTTACTATCACTGATAAGGCTGAAAGTCATAATTTGAATTTGATTTTATTTTTATTTTTTATATAAAAGGAGACTCATTTTAATAATTCAATTCAATTTATTCTCATATTGCACTACACAACATAGACAAGACATACAGGTATAGGAGAACCTGCTGCTGAAAACTGTCTTGTGTTTTTCTGCAGTTGCCAGCTCGAGAGTCCAGGAGCTCTCCAGACATCGAACACCAAACCAGCATGGGTGGACCGGAGACAGGTGTGTACACTGGTGTAGTCATATTTATGTGGCAGTAAGACTAACCACAATACTTCACAAACTGTCGCAAATAAAGATTTAAAGCAAATCAACCAGACTCTGATCCACCTACAGCCTCTTAGTAGCAAATGTTTTAACTAGCTTTTCCTCAAGAAATGAATTTATGCCTATTCATGGAGAGGTTTTTGTGATAATCACAAAGCGCAGAAAGAGAATTTGTGTATGCACAGAAGACCGTTTTTATTAGTTTTGTAAAGTCCTATTTGAAAGACTTGTGACTCTTCCTACACAAATACAAATTGTAACAGGAAAAGAAAGTTGTTGACTGCCCTGTAACCAGACTAATTTACCTAGAACGTCTTATGAACCATGCAGATGTTTTACTATCCAACAAACAGACTGATGCAACATATATACACTTACCCATTACACACTACAATTTTGGCATAAAATAAACTCTTAAGAATTCAATTAAACATTTCCTGAAATCAAGTCATGTGATTTTATTCTATTTTTAGACCCACCCCTATTTGGGGAGTGAGTGATGGTGCAAAGAAGGCAGAGGCAGGGCCACGTCTGGTGTCCCTTAGCCAACACAAAGAGCCCCACCCCCGATATTTGTATGATCGGACTGCCTACATGACAGTATGTATCATTAGATAAATTTTACAACATCAACCTCAATGTCACAGTGTTAATTAAAATTTTTGTTTATTTTATCATTTCGTTTATATTCTACTCAACTTTATTTATATAATTGTATTATTAAAAACACACTCCTCTCATACTGATGTTGAAGAGGGGGTATTTCAGAATTACCATGTCCAACTGTCTTTGTGTAGACATGAGGTAAACGTCAGTGTTTAGGTCTGTTTTATCTTATGACAAGTGGAATACAAAGCAGTGTGTGAAATTAATCGGAGAAGGATGGATAAAATCTCGATTAGAAAGTTTTAATTGTCCAGTCTGTAGTAGGATGAATATCTTAAGACTTTTTGTCTACGGAGTGAACTAATGTGGTATTTTTTAAAGGACATTTTTGACATTGTGTAGTTTAATTATGATTTGTGTCCACTACATATGCGAATATGACTTTAGAAAATACATATATCACCGATGACTAAACAGTGTTGTAAATGATCTATGATATATAGTGATAAATCTGTCTCCAGTTATGAAAGAAATGAAATACAAATAATGTGTACAATGAAAACTCCAGGGCATTTGTTTGTTAATTAGTCTATAGTAAATCAGTCGGGTGTATAGAATTTTAAATTTTGGTAGACCATTTGTCTCTAGTACAGAAAAGTTCCACATACTGCACGACACATATTGGGATGCTTCTTCTAACTCATGGTCCATAAGCTGATCTGACAGTCATTTTGTGCTAAATTTACTATGATTATAAGGTCAGAATTTACATTTGTTCTCACCTAATGACAAGAGAAATGTTCATAATGACACATTAAAGGATGTTTCTTCTGATGAGGGCCTCGAGACCATAAACCGTGAATAGACTTTAAGTCTAAGTTTCAAATCCAGCTAACTTTTGAAATAATTCTCCTAATATAAGAAAATTGATATGTTTATATTTGATAACATCAGTTTTCAACATCTCTGCAAAGTAAATAAAAGGTACAAGTACTTATCAATATTTTGACTTAATTCATGTATCTTGTGGTCAGATCCTGCATATGACCTACATTTTGTGTTTCAGCTAGTCTGATTAAGGATTTTTCCAGCTTATTACAAATGATATGTTAAGGACACGCACGACTCTTCTGACATTTTCTCTATAAATTAATTTTTCATCTCCTCAACATGAAGAGTACTTGTGCGATTTCCAAATATTGGGCTTATATTCACTGGCAGATCCGGATTTCAAAAAAAAAAAGTGTGTGTGTGTGGGGGGGGGGGGGGGGGGGGGGGGGGTGCCATGTGAAAGTCAAGTACACATATTAATCAAAATATGGCAGCCATTTTAGGTGCCAAATCTGCAGTTTTACTCGTATTATTTTGTAAATTTGTGGCAGAAAAGTGGGGCACCCCACTCTAAATCTGCCACTGATATTTATAATGTAGCAATATTACATGTATCATACTTTCTATATTGGTCCGAGTAGTTCAGTAGTTAAATGATCTGACTAGTAATGCAAGGGTCTTGGGTTTGATCCCTGAATCTTTCAAACATTTTTGCAAAGTTTGATTGTCACATGTTTTGATACAAATTTAAAAACTAAAATAAAATGTTGTGGTTTTTTTTAAATTGTATTAATAGAACTTTTGGTTAATCATTTTTCCTTTCAAATAGTGAAGTTTAGAATTCTTCTCCACATTGAGCACAGACGCTCAATTTTTAGCCAGCAAAACTTCATAAGTTATGTTACCAAGCACCTGTGGCTATGAAGTAAAATAATAATCTCTAATCAAATAGTATACAATTATGATGGAGAATAGTGACTCTGTGGATCAAATCATAATATAGTGTCATTAGTGTGGACTAAGTTAAATAATGACCACCAAATACAATAGATAAAATTGCATTTCAGATGCCAATCATTCAAGTATGTATTCAAGTGTAACCTGGAATTTAAGTATGTATTCAAGTGTAACCTGGGATTTGTGTATGTAGCTTTCATTTAATCTGTATATTATCGTAATGCTTTATCGTAATGGACATGTGGAAGTCGGTTGTATTACTGTATGTCATTAAATTTTTGTGGGGGTTTTATTTTCATTGTGTCTGTGGTTTGCATACACCCATGAATTAAGAAGATCCTACATGAAGAAAACAACAAACCAGGAAATCATTTATAGCCAGCTGACAAAAATTTGTGCTTGACTAATTTATGTATCATATACACTGTATATGAGGAATTTTGCTGCAAATTCAAAATTACACAAAGACATCTAAAAATTATAATCTACTTCATTTTACACTGCTGGTTCAATTTTGCTTGAAGTTCAAAGAGTTGACATTCAATCACCATATTGTAGAGGATGAAAATTGATTTATATATATATATATATATATATATATATATATATATATATATATAGTAACTGATTACTGTGAATTTATTTTGGCTTGTATGGATATGAAAATTAAAATAAAACAGAAGAGTGTTTTTAGAAATTATTTAATGGATAATTAGATTCTAGTTTGAAGTAAAAATAATGACTTAAAGATATATGTGTTAAAATTTTAGATATGTAAACAAGTTTGTGAAATATGATGCATATATACCTCCAGTTGTGAACTAAGTCCAGTAAGACAAATTTGAATAGTAATTATCAGGACCTTTTTGTTTGCCAAGTACTTTAATGGAGTAAATTGCAATTTTGTATTTCTAAATCAAATTTAATAACTATTATTGAGTTGTAGACAAAACAAAATATATCAGAAATTTTATATATATATATATATATATATCTCCAATAATAAAAGTCATGAAACACAAAACTCAAATCAGTTACATTCCACTGTAAGCACTTTTGGCTTTAATGCCTCTTCTGATAGGTATAAAATGAAATTTAATTGCTTAGTAACCTTAACATATGACAACATAATTAATGTCCTTTGTGGCATCATAATAAATTACAAAGAATTATAAAGAGTTATAATACACACAATTAGACAACATTGCAAAATAAACACTGAAAAATTAATTAATACATTTCAGTAAAAGCTAGTAACAAATTTAAACAATTACCTTCTATTTTGAAGAGTATTCTTATGCACAGCCGATATACAACAGAGCATTCCAAATCCGTAAAAAAAATGTGGGGATTCACGCTGCAGTACATGTAGTCATTTGGAGGAGGGCAGAGAAAAAATTCTTAAATGTGGCCAAAAATTGATGCCAAATTCCAACATGACAAGCAAATCAGAAAATGTAATATTCTGCATAACCTGCCCCACCTGTAAAGAAAACTACATTGGGTAAACCGGCAAACTTAATGCAAGTGTGTGCATCCATAAACAACAAATTTGCAACCCAAGTATCAGAAATTCGCCATGTTCCAAACATTTTGCTAACTGTGGTCATGGAAATTTCAACATATTTCAATTTTATAAAATGAATTACCACTGGAATTTCTAGAGTTACAAAAGAGAAAGAGAATTACTTTATAAAATTGTTTAATCCCAAACTTAATAGAAAATAATTGTTTAAATTTACAATTAGATTTTACTTTTTACTGAAATATGTTAATTCTTCATTGACTATTTTCCAGTGTTATCTAATTGTATGTATTATAATGCTACCGTTATAATTTATTATGATGTTACAAAGGACAATTAATTACGTCATCATATGTTGAGGTTACTATGCAATTAAATTTCATTTTATAACTGTCTGAAAAAGCCAAAAGTGCTTACAGTTGAATGTAATTAATTCAAGTTAAACTGTGTTTCTTGACTTTTGCTGTATCAAATACTGATTTTTAAAAAATTTTTTTTTACAAATTACACACACACACAGATATATATATATATATATATATATATATATATATATTACTATATTATGTACATATATATAACTAAGGATATCTGAATTTCTACAATTAAAGGACTATACCAGATGTGAATTTGTACAAGTAAAGGACAATACCAGGTGTTAATTTGTACAATGCCAGCTTCAGTAGGAAGATTGTTGTGAAATGGTCAAAATAGGGAGGGGCATTAGTGCTTTAAACATCATAAGAACCATTGAACCAGAAAAGCCAATTAGCAGGGCTGTAATAGAGCTTTAATGTTTCTTGCTTTAAGAAAAAACCTTGAAAGATATAGCTGTCTGTATTATAGGGCTTTATAGTACAAAATGTACACATACATTAAATTATAATTGGATGTAAACTCATTACCACTTTGTGCATGTCTTATTTTGCCCATGTGAAATTTATCATTTGGAGGGAAGAAGGGGGAGGGGGGCAAAGATAGACACAATCATACCACAAGATTATACACACATTAGCATTTGCCAACAAAATGACAAGAGAAAAGCAATGTAACCAAACACACACACACACACACAAACATATATATAACCATTGTATGTACATGTATTCTGCTGCAGTTTGCATTAATCAGGTCAAGTGTATCATCTGCATTGGGGCACTTTTCCATGTATGTAAGAAATGATTGCATGTATTTCCATTGAGTCGACAAAAGTAAGATTGTTTCTTATTATCTGTATCAGGTCAATGAAGGGGCCACTAAAGCAAGTGCAAGTGAAAGATTAGACATATTGGCCAAACCAAAAGATAGGAGGGATCGTGACAAGTTTGGTTATATCACCTTGGAAACATCATGGGGTCAATACACGCCAGTTGCCCCAGCAGCCAAGACAGCCCAGTGTAGTCCACATGTAGAAGCTCTAGCAGAGGCCAAAAAATATCACCCACGCTTCACTGGAGAAAAACCTGTGCAGTGGGCTGTGAATGAGAGTACTCTGAAGGCAATCGCCAATCTCCGCTTACAGCAACTCTCCAGACCCAGAAGTCGTACAATGATCAAAGACGATTATGATCCTTATAGAGTTTCCATGGCTGCCAGACGTGCTCATTCTACACCAAGAGTAGAGGAACTCTGTGTACCTATTCCCCGGAAAGTTAGAGCCAAGAAAGTATTGTAAAGAATCTGTAGTAATGGAGGTTTGATTATTGTCATCTGTGTTTTGATTCTTTTGCATTACAGTATTTCCTCAGTTATTCTACTTGCTGTTGTTTAAACTTGGAAAATTCAAGAGAAATGCTCAATGACCAGTATAATATATTTCTGCTTTGTTACAAGAGTTATTGATGTTTTCCTGCCAACATGTTTACTTCATGCCCATTTCATATCTATAGATATTTAAATTTATTTTTATTTTTTTCATTATTTTCTTGAAATAGTGATATTTATTATATTTTACTCAGTGAAATTCTTATGCACTTTTCCGAGCAAGAATTGTTGTATATTTTTGACTAATAAATTTCACATCTTGTTCGGGGTTTTCTTGCCATATCATGTCCTTAGCTTCAGTAGTGTTCTTCAATAGTGTACTGTAGAAATGATAAAACATTTCCAATGAAGGCTATCAAGATAATAAAGAATTAAGTTATGTTGGAGTAATATTGTCAGAATTGCAGCGATTGTTTTTCATGTCTCAAGATTCTGTTACGTTAATCATAAATACATTTGAAATTTGGCGTCTTGAACATTGATATTTCAAATACCATGGGTTGGAAATCTCGTATTTTCTTTATGTATTTTAATGGTTACCTCAATATCTCAAACCATTGGATATCTCAAAGGTTTTTTTTTCCAGTCCCATTGAGTTCAAAATAACAAAGTTTGACTGCATTAGAGTAAAACCAAATTGCATTTGCTCATTATTTTCAGTATTATACAAGTACTTGTATATATATATAGTCTTCGGTTGAATGTATTCTTGAATACAAAACTACAGTATTATTCAGAAACAGAAATTGTCACAGTATTATGCACTAGTATTATGTACTTGTAAATTGAGATTGTCTCCAGTATTTCCAGATGAAATGTGGAAGCTAGATAGCATAATTAAAATTCTGAATTTGTTGGTGGTACTTTCAGCAATATTGAAAGTAGAGGAATATTTCGTTATGATGTACCAAATGCATATGTATATCTTGACAGAATAAATCTTATGTATTTAAAAGTTATTGCTCAATCTCTGAAGCATCGATTTCCTAAATTTGATGTCTGACAAAATACAACACAATATTTAGTGAGGGAATATAGTAGCCTGCCCATGTGCACCTATTTTAAATAAAAATCTTTATTGACTAAATGTGCAAGATGCAATTTGCCATTTCAGAAAGTCACTGGTGGCAATCCTGGAATGAAAACTATTTTGGGGTTAAAATCATTCTTGAAATGAGAATCATTTTCTGTACAATATTTAACATATTTACTCTTCATTTTTGCAAGTACACATTTCAAAGTATTATGTAGAAAGCTGTTGTGATATTTTTGTGCATTTCCTATGAAAGGTTTTGTGGTTAGATGTATTTGTTTTCCAATAAAATTTGATATTTATTGTACTCGATTGTTTTATCAGTATCTCAAGTACTCGAGATCACAATTGCTTAGATTCAGGACTTCTCCCTTTCATATGAAATATTTTGTAGGCTGCTCAACTTTAACTTACCTAAGTTGTGAAGTCACACTTGGCTTACACTGTTGCAATTAGTATGTTGGTGTCAACATTTTTTTGCAACATCTCAAATACTTTTTGAGATTTACTATTAATACTCTACTAACAGGAAGGGAGAAAATGCAATGGACCAGACAAGGATTCAAACCTGGGCCCCTGAATCTCCAGTCAGATGCCTGATCCTTCTAAATATCCATTTAGTTTCAATTTAATATCAATTGCATTAAAGATGTAATTTAAATGTTTTACACATAAACATTGCATATACAAAATCTGGCTCCACCCTGGAGTCAGAACCTCAACCCATGGGATCAGCTCTGAACTATTTATTTAGGAGTCCTGAAATCTACAATTTACAGGTATATTTCTCTTGTCCTGAAGATGCTTCATGCCAGTTTTAAAAAGAATTGGAGTGGTAGCACGACAACACACAAAGACCAAGAGCAATAGGTCACCATGAGTAATCTTGAACACTTAAATAATTCAATTAAAGACATGATAAGTAAATCATATTTTGTATTAAAAAAAATTTATTATTCCCCCGTAGAATATTTGAAGAGCTGTCTACTATGTATAAAACTTGATGTACCACACATTTAAACATCTTCAAAAGATGCTAAAGGATAAAATTGCACTTTACAACTTGCACAATGTTTGATTTTTCTTCATCAGAGAATAGTCATGCACAAAATATGTGCAGGTCAGATTTTCCTTTGGGCTGACCTAAAATATTCTATGCATTACATCAACTGCACAATGCTTTTGTTCAAAAGCTGGTCAAAATCAAATACAAAACCAACACGTGGTAAATTTTTATGCAAAAATCCAATATATCTCGGCACGAGTAAAATCTGTATGCATCTCTGCCTAACCTTTCCTTCTCATCAATAAAACTACCAATACATCTTTTGTTTATATGGTAAATGGCTACAAATATATCATTTATCCCCATATAAACTATTAACTAGAATCTTCTATTTCCCCCCATCCTTTTGCAAAGCTTTCAAAGAATTTACTTGATGTAAAACAAAACTTGTTTTAGTTCACCTTCAGTACCAGACACAATACAAATAGTGCTGTCACAGTTTTAAAAAATTTTGGATGGGTTGTTTCTGAATTTTTAATTCAGGTTCAGGTATTTCAGTTAAAGTCCATAAACCTGTATTAAAATTTGTGAAACACAAATGCTCCCAATAACGGCAAATTCCAATAATGGCCATGCCAATGTTAAAAATTTGGTCCAATGCCAAGGTCAATACAATGGTCTCGCAAAAAATATGTGAAATATAAAAGCCCTATTACTTACCATTTAAATATCATGGCCAAGGTTAAAGTTTTTAAAAAGTAGGTCAAACACCAAGGTCATATATATTGGTACCAACAGAAAAGTCTTGTCACAACCAATACTCATGCGAAATCCCAAATAAAAAGCACATCAAACATCAAGGCCAAAAAATTTGGCACTAATGGAAAGGTCTTGTAACAAGGAATACTCATGTGAAATATCAAAGCTATAGCATTTACTGTTCAAAACTTATTAGAAAGGTTAAAGCTTCAGACAGACAGGATAAAAACAATATGCCCCCAACTTTTATTTGTATTTTGTTACAGAAAATATTTGCCAACACGGACTGGATTAAACTTCACGTTAATACTAGAAACAGCACTGGCACTTCTACCTATGCCCATTCCATGTTTGGGATACATGTTTTGTCATTGATGATGTTGATCCTGAGGCATATTTCAAATGTTTCTGACATATCTTACATATTGCCATTGTTTTGTTGGAGATACCTTGATTCAACAACAAATCAAGCCACACTTTTAGATTTTGATGCCAACTTACAATTCTGTCATAAAAAACCAGACCCAAACCAAAATCAGGAATAATGGAACCGAACCTAACCTGAACAACACAACCTGTGGTTTTCTGTTATTTCTGGTGCACATTGCAGCCCAAAATACAAAATGTGTACCAGTTAAATGTTCATTGTTAATAATGACAATGGCCTATAAAGCAATTAGGATTTTAATGACTTCTGATATAAATACACTGGTATATAATTTCTCTGAACATCAACTTGTTTTCTTTGCTCTCTTCTCTTGGCGTATTTTCCTCTCGATGTATCTCTTGAGTTCTTTATTCTCTACTAAATCTTCCTTCTGGATGGGATTTTCATTCTTACACCCAGCAACAGGGCATCTATGTATAAATTTAGAACAAATTGGGGTTTTACTAAGAAAGTCCCATAAAATTACAGTATATACAATGTATACCAATAGTATTACATGCACATTCAAATTATACTGTATGATAATATAATTCAGTATTTTTTCTCTGTAGCATCTAATAATATAGACGTTTAAAAACAATCATTTTGATTTAAGGAATAAACACAAACAACCTAAACATTAATTTCTCACACACACACACACACACACACACACACACACATATTAATCTATAACTTCTCTTTTAAAAATATAGCCTTTTACAAGTATGTCAAATTGAATGGCCACTTGCATATCCATGTTATTTTTAAAAAAAACAAATACAAGAGGCCCACAGGCCTTATAGGTCACCTCAGTATTACTTTAAAGTATCACTAGTGCCAAGGGCTATGAAACCTAGAATAATTTCCTGTTCTGCATATCTAAGCAAAATTCTAATGTTCAGCAGCAGTATTTAAAGCAAGATCTGTTCTTACGAATGCCCAAGAAGATCCCAACATACTGATGATAGACTAACAATATATGACTATTCTGGACTTGCCCTCGTCAAAACCCTGGTTGTGAAATTCAATTTTGGTTCACCCCTTACTGCATTTTCGTAATATGCATTATTTTCCATAGAGTATCAACAAAATTAAAGAAATCTTTTAAATGATAAAGATAATAATCACTATAATAATTTTCGCCCCATCCCGGAACCAAACTCCATAACCCTGGAATCATGAAATTTTGTAATTTGGTAGAGGCCTTCCTACTCTATATGACTATGCATTTAGTTTTTCTTACATATGTGTGGTTGTAGAGAAGAAAATTTTCAAACATTTTTCAATTTTTGGCAGTTCTTGCCCTCAGCCCCAACATCCCAGGGTGCAGGAGTTCTGAATTTACAATTTATGTCTCCTTTGTTCCAAAGAATTTGAAAAGAATAGGAATGGTAGTTATCAAGATGATGTTAAAATTTTTAACTCACTTACATGTGTAATCACTATCACAATCTTGGCCTCACCCTGATACCAAACCCCTTCTCATGGGATCATGAAATTTACAATTTTGGTAAAAAGCTACCAGTTCCTTCTAAATATCCATTTAGTCTCAATTTAGTATCAATAGCATTAGTGAAGATGTTATTTAAATGTATTACACATAAACACTATATTTATTACTACATCTGGCCCTGCCCTGGAGTCAGACCTAGGTTATTTGGTAAAGGATTTGTTTTCTCCATAACCATAATGTTTTGGGTTGGGTTTTTTTCCCCAAGTTGTGCAGAGAAAGAAAGACATTTCTTAAATCTCAACCTATCATTAGAACCCATGACCAAGAATTTTGCATTTCTGGTAGACATCCTTTATCAGTGTCTGATAAATTTTGAACCCTGAGTAAAGAAGATAATATTTACAGATGGTCTAATCTTTTACGGTAATGACTCTGCCCTTGCACCAGACCCCATTATTCAGGGGCCATGAATTTACAATTTTGTTAGAAGCTCCTCTCTTCATTTTTACTATATACTCAGTTTGGTTGTTCATGTCCAATAGAAAAGTAGAAATATTTTTTCAAGAAACAACATGTTTTCACAAAATGAGCCATAAGCCCCACATTAGCACCGGAACCCTTGATCTTAATGCAATAAATTACACAATATTGGTTCTCTTCTAATTATTTCCATGTACCTAAATTTTCATTGTTTGATGTCCTGCATACAAGATTTAAAAAAAAAAATTCCATGTTCACTATATGAACCATAAAGTTATCCTAGCATCAGAATTTCTGACCCAGGGGCCATGAATATCACAGTTTTGGTAGAGGCATCCTAACTACACAAAGTTTGCCTCCTTGTTGTCTCTAAGGAAAGAGGATTTTTAGAGATTGCAGCATGTTTTAATTTTTTTATTCCATATTCAGGATCCAAGAATGGCAGTGACATACAGTTCCCCATAACCAAAAGATTTCTACACCACTACTGCACAATGAATGATGAAGGACAACTACCCATGCAATAGGTTACTCCAGTGACTTAAAACTCCAGAAATAGAGGACCTCGTGGTTATGGTATATGAAATAGAGGACCTCGTGGTTATGGTATATGAAATAGAGGACCTCGTGGTTATGGTATATGAAATAGAGGATCTTGTGGTTATGGCATATGAAATAGAGGATCTCGTGGTTATGGCATATGAAATAGATTGATTGATTGATTATTTATTGCTTTCCGCCACACTCAACAATTTTTCAGTTATCTGGTGGCGTCCAGTTTTTGTTGGTGGAGGAGAAAACCCAGATACAATGTATCTGGGAAGAGACCACCGACCTTCCGCAAGTAAACTGGCAAACTTGCTCACATAACGCCGCGGCCGAGATTCGAACACGCGCCGACAGAGGTGAGAGGCTTTGTGATTTTGAGTCCGATGCTCTGACCACTCAGCCACGGAGGCCCCCTCATATGAAATAGAGGATCTCGTGGTTATGGCATATGAAATAGAGGATCTCATGGTTATGGCATATGAAATAGAGGACCTTGTGGTTACGGCATATGAAATAGAGGATCTCATGGTTATGGCATATGAAATTTGTTACCAGATTTCAATATTTTCTTTGCCAAGACTCAGGAAATATTAAATCTGGCAACTCATATGAAATTTAAAAATATGGTAACGAATTTCATATGCCATAACCACGAGTGTAAGATTCTATTAATCACACAACTATCAATAAACGCATATTTTAGTTACTTTCCATTTTAAATTTCTGTACAAAGATGGTAATTTCAGCCTCTCTGCATAGTCTGAAAATGTTCTTGAGCAGAAGAAATAAGATTGAAAGATAAACACGTCAACGCTATAGCTAAATTGAAATTTCAATCTTTGGATTTTAATTTTTAGCTATGTTATTATATAACACAACGAATGAAACATGAATAAATATGATAGGCTTGAAGAACATTTCTAGTAAAAGTTTTGTTTGTATGTCAGCATGCGCTGACCTCACATAGCCCTACAGAATTTGCATTGTTATTAACCTGTGCTACGAGTTCATATTGTTTTTACGAACTTGCGTTATGAGCCAGGAAACAGTATTGTTGTGTGATAAATTCAATATACTAACTTTGCTTTATTTTTCTTTGTTTTAATGTAGTGTAAAATTCCATCTCTGTCATAGTTGTGCCCACAGTGTTTGTTTGTGATTGGGTTGGCCATGTCCTTTCCTGTGTAAGGACACCTTGTGTTAATGTCCGACTGAGTCAAAACCATTTCCTCATCACCTGTATATGTTGAGGTTTGAGGAACATTTCCTACACATCTGCCTGTTCAAATATAATAGAAAGTATACAAATAATGTGTATGCATTAAAACATGACTGGTTAAAATCCTTTCTCTACAACTACACACTTAGAGCAAAATAAACTCATATATAACAAAAGGCAAAAAGCATCTTTAGTTTCTAATGCATTGCCACAGCATGTCAAACTCTGCAACATTGATCATTTTTATTTATATTTATTGAAAAGGGAAATAACTCAACTTTATATTTTCCCAACTTGAAAAAAATTGAGTTATTCCCCTTTTCATATGTTCCTTGATAGACGTTTTTATTAGGTACATGATATATATTTTTTGCTAATATTGTGTTTTATGTATTAACTTTTATATCAATAATTCAATAATTGGAAAAATATTATTTAACTTAAGTACAAATTATAATTAATGAAAAAAAAAAAAAAAAAATCAGCTGATATCTTCATTTTGTTTATTGACTGATGATGATTGTGGACAGTGATGGTATGGATATATTGTAGTGACAATTTTGAAGACAAGCAATACCTGGATCAAGTATTTCTGTAATTTTTTCTTCCAAGTCCACATATTTTTTATGGTTTTCAAGAGGTATCTTCTCAGTTTTGCTCTTATAAACCTGTAGTTTTTTCTCTACTTCATCCTCTAAATCAATGGTCTCTTGTGACTGGGCTGCCTGATTCAAAGCCAAAGAAGTGTAAGCACTTTAGTTTTGGTAATATCTTGGATATATCTACTGATAACACAGCACATTATCAAAATGTTACAAGAGGCCCATGGGAATAATTTCCATATAAGCCTCAATATAGAGTCCTCTGTGCACATGTTTATGATCTTTCAAAATGCATATAATTCCCATTCCCTATTCAATTACAAAAAAAAAAAAAGAAAAAGGAAAATGGGAGTTTGAAGTATATAAATCATTTTAACATTCCCTAATTATTTTCATACATTTTCATCATGTGGTCATATTGACTCTCCACAAGGGTCTGAACCCCAGACCCAGATTTCACAACTTAGGTAGAAAGCTTCATGGTAATCATAATCATGCATTTAATTTTACTCAAATATATATGGGAGTAGATTTTAAAAGATTTAATATATTTTCACTACATGGCCATATTGACCCTGCCTTAGAGTCTAAACCCCTGACCCAGGAATCATGAATTTCACAATTTTAATAGGTTGATAGCTTCATGGACATCATATCATGCATATAGTTTTTCTCAAATATATATGGAAGTTAAGAGTTATATGGCCACACACTAGAGTCTGAACACCTAAACCAGGGACCATGAATTTCACAACTTTGATAGAGGTTTTCATGGACATGATAACATGCTTTTAGTTTTTCTCCCACATGTGTGAAAGTAGAGAAGATTCTTGAAAATAAAGCCTTTTTTTAAAAGCATATTTCATCCTGCCCAAGAGCCCTAGGGGTGGCAAGTCATGAATTTCATCATTTATATTCCACTTAACTTAGAGATGCTTCACACCAAAAGTGGTAACAACTGGCCTTGTGGAGTTGCAAAGACAAGGTATTTTTCTCAGAAGAAACTAAATCAAAGGGATATAACTCCTTGAAAAACTTTGGGATGGTATTTCCCTTGTAATATGCACCTTTACACATTGTGATTTTTCCTTGTACCAAGTTTCATTAAAATCCATCAAAGAATTTAGGAGGAGTTACAAAGAAAAGGTATTTTGAATATAAAAAACTAATTCATAACTCCTTTTTAAAAATTCATAACTCCTTTTTAAAAAAAAAAAAAGGGGGGGGGGGGGGGGGTATTGTTCTCCTTGTAACATCTAAACATTGTGATCTTCCCTTTTACTAAGTTTCATTACAAACCAACCCTCCTCCGGAATGATTTTGGAGAAATTGTGAACACAGATTTTAAGGGGAAAGACAGATAGATGGACAACAGAGGTACAGCAGAATATGCCCACATTCTATGCAGGTGTATAAAAACAACATTAAAGCAATACAGACACTATATAAATCCCAATCACATTTCATTTATTGTATTTTTGCACTTGTGTAAAAGAGTATGACAAGATTATTAAACAGCGATCAAATATGGAAGACCTGTGTGTGAATAAATATGCTAATCTTATTTATGCATAAATATTAAAAAATTCTTTGAAACAAATTATCATTTACCTCCTTTTGATTATTAATTTGACCTGATATGGATATCAGTGGAGGATAATCGGAAAAATTTCATAATCTCTAAGTGGTCAAAATTGGAAGAACCAAATCGATTAATAATGGCATTTATAGCTAGTTGATAAATGTTTACTATTTTTGGGGTTATTTCTTATAAGTTTTATGGATATGTGCAACACACAAAAATCTACTAACCATTAACCTGGAATGAAATGCCAAATGGATGTTCTTTTTCTACTCATGACATCTGTTTGGCTTTAATTTTAAGAAATTCCGAGAATTTCCAGACGTCTGATTTGGTTTTCCCTGGGTCAGACAATATATCTTGCTATCAATACGATATTCCTCTGAATCTTAATACTGATTTTATATCATACATGTGTGGGGGAGAGTAAGAGTAGACTCCATATAAGCATATTGAAAAGTGGGGATTCACCAACACCAGCTGTTATCGCTGCATCACCTACCTTTTCCAACTTTATTTTGCTGGGTCTACCTTCCAAGACGAGGGGATTCAGTTAATGGATGATTATTCTATAAGTTAATCATATTAAACTAATATGGTGCTATTGCTGTGTAAAAAGCTTTAACACCGACAAATGAAGAATCATTTTGATTTAGGTTGTGTCCTAGTCATTCAATTTCTCTGTGCATGACACAGCAGTCAGGGGCGTAAAAGAAAATAGTTATGGAAAAATATAACATAAACCAGTTATTTTTGTATCTTGCCAATGATTGCTGAAAAGTCAACTTAAACAAGACTTATTTATATTTTGCACTGTTTTTAACAAAAGCCTCTGGTATTCCCATGTTTCAATTTACCAGAGGTTTCATTATGTCTGCAAAGATGGAGTCTAGTGTATGTGGAAGAATACAATTTTACACATTTTGGATGTAAAATCAGTGAAATATGCCCCTAGTGGCCCTTTTTGAATTGGAAATTAACCATGCTTGCAGAATTTTCATGTAGAATGTTATAATTTTTATGAATTCAGTAAAAAAATTTTCACAAGGAATTCAAATTTAGGCTTAATTTTGCAATTTATAACCATTTCAATGATTTTGCTGATCACTCACTATAATTTCCAAGGAAAAAACAATTCTTGCAAGCACAATTTGTTCTGATTTTAGTTATATTTTCTGTCACTTAAATCAGTAACACCCCTAACTGGTCAGCACACAAATACACAAAGCAGACGTAATCATTTAATAACCAGGGTTCTACATTAACTTTTTCCCTGCTTGTCCATTTCAGCAAAGGGACAAAAATATTTACTTGTCCAACCTTCAACTTCACTTGTCTGAAAATTTCCAAAGGAGATCTAATATTGTCAACTTGAAAACTATTACTTATAATATAGTCCATTTTATACTTGCTTGATTGATTTCTGATCTTATTCAATTGATAAAAACATAAACCATAAAACAAACTTCCTGTTTTGAATCAATGACCGTATTTGCTCGACGATGATCTAGAGAATCCAAATTTCATAAGATCCAAGCCTCTTTACAAACTGAAACTAGTACATAATAAATGAACACTGATCCCGATAGAGTTTGAATCAATTAGTTTACATAGCAGGATATCAGGATCAAAGTTCATTTTCTATGCATTGCTTCTGACTTTGAACTACCAATGAACTTTTCACCAATCATTCTTTTTATTATTTGGAGACTTCTTTACATAAAAATGCAATTGTCCAATCGGACAAGTGCTCAGCAAATTCACTCGCTGTTCAAAATTTTTCCCCCACTGATACCGGACAAGCATTAATGTTGAGCCCTGATAACCGAGTCTTATCTAGATGCGCAAAATAATGTTGTTAAAGGTAGGAAATTTACCACAAAGCTGCAAATTGAATTCCCACTTTTCAGTCTTGAGTCCACTTTGACTCCTGTGTGTGTGTCTTAAAAGCCGGGGTAGGAGTCGGACAAATCTCAGATTAGTTGTCAACTTCATCATGGTGGTGTTTATTTCAATATCCATGATAATGATATTGAAAAATGGTTAAATTTGTCTATGAAATCTGATGAATATTTGATAAAAGATTCTTAAATTATCAGTTGGTGAACAATTGCTGTAAGCAAACTAGAAATCAAAGTGACCCTCCTTTTTTTGAATTCAAAAATCAATAGCTGTCATTTCATAGTGGCAACCAACCAGCCAATGAAGTTTGAGGATGATTGGTTCTCTTGCTGTTTGTTGGACATAGCATGTTAGAAGTCCTATGACCTTTAACTTTTTGACTTGCAAATCAATAAAGGTCATCTTGTCGCCATGACCACACTGCCTATGGAGTTCGATAAGATTATATGTTTATTGGTTACACAAATGCTATATGTATGTTAGAAAATCTGTGTTCTATCACCTTTTGACTTCAAAATCAATAGTCATCATCTAATTATGACCAACTTTATGAAGTTTGATGACGACCATTGAATAAAAGACCTCTTTGACTAGTTGGTTGGTTATTGTTTAACCTCCCACTCGAGAATTTTTCACTCATATGGAGAAATCACCATTGCCGGTGAAGGGCTGCAAAATTTAGGCCTATGCTCGGCGCTTAGGGCCTTTGAGCATGGAGGGATCTTAATCGTGCCACACCTGCTGTGACACGGGACCTTGGTTTTTGCGGTCTCATCCAAAGGGCCGTCCCATTTAGTTGCCTCTTAAGACAAGCAAGGGGTACTGAGGATCTATTCTAACACCCCAGATCCCCAAGGGGCCTCTTTGACCAGTAATCAGTTAGACAACATAATCTTTATCAACATACGCACACAAAATAAAATGCCCCTTCTCTTCTTTTAAAGAGGGATTAAAGAAACAAACTTATATCCATACAGTATAAGATGAAGCCAAAGTGATTATTTACTGCATGCACTTAAGGCTAAGTACTATCAAGGCTAAGTACTAATTAAAATACAAGAACATCAATGAATGTGAACCTGCTTTGTAACATCTTCAACAGAGTTCATAAAATCCTCCAGGTCCCTCTCCATCTGAACATAGTCTTTCATTACACTCTTCAAAATTTCAACCTCCTTCTCACTTTCTAAAAAAAATGTCCATAGAGTATAGCCAATATAACCATTACCAACAGCTTATAATTTTGGGAACTTTCAGATTTTGTTTCAGTTTTGAAAAATATTAATTTACTATCTTAAATATTTAAAGCTGTTTTAATTAAAACAAGTGATGATTTATAAAAGGTCTACTGTAATTTGCTTGTATGTTTTGGCAAAATAATTGTAAATTAACCAATTACTTCAGTATGTAATTAACTCCATCCTTACTATATATGACATTTATTTTGAATAGAATGTTACATGTAATAATACTGACCAATTTTACTATATGCAAAATCTTGAGCGACGTCTAGCGTGGTTTCCATCCCCACTTTGATATATTCCTGTACTGTTTTTAGAGATTTTTTAGCTTGCTCAATAACTGCAAATTGTGCCATGTTGTCCTCCTTTTATCTCTACATGTCAATAACAAAAAAAAAAAAGTTAGAATATCATTTAACATATTTTCCAATATGAAGATGTGAAAAAAGTACTCATCCACTCATCCTGGATAAGCTTACAATTGGTTCAGGATGAGCTAATGCCGAAATGTCCTACTCCCTAGTGGGGAGTAAAACTTTCTGTAACTGCTAGACTTACTTTTATTTCAAAAATATTTGAAATTTTTGTTTTACAATGTTCTGACTGAAAACTATTTTCTCGTATGCCAACACCTCAAAGTTTAAGAATGTAATAGCAAACCCCATATATCTTGTAATCTGGATAATTCTTTTTAAACTTCAAAAGTAAAGTAGAGATTGTGATGTTTGTATATATTTTTGTAGGTACTTTCATCTATAAACAGTTATTCATATGACAAATAATTCGGAGAATGTCCAGAATACAACCAGAAACGGTTTCACTATTGATGCATATCACAAAGCATCCCTTTGCAAATAAGAAAGATGTCAAAGAAGTAAACAATCAATTTTTTTTTTTCAAAATGAAAGATTCACCTTTATATAGTTCATACTAATGAATGATTAATGAATCAAACTGTAAAGTCATTCATAATAAGGTACATGAACATCTTTAATAATTAAAATAAAGAATTAAAAACCCATGTCCATTCTTTCTTTCAGCTAAGTATGAAAACATTATGGTACAAGTAGTAATTTTATCTTCCTGGTCCCATGGGGTTGTGAAATTTTTTTCTGATCCTATCATATATGTAAATACACATTACATTTTAGAGTGAACATGAAAAAATTCTGCATGGTCACCATGTCACAAATACTTACATTTTCAATGTTTTTCCCTTTGATATCTTTGCACAATATTAGATACCCATTTGCATTGTGAATGCTTTGAAGTTGTATGGGTTGGAAACACTTCCCCTTTAGTGAGACCTCGCTAAATTGTGATCATCCCTCTTTAGTGAGAAAATAAATACCATGAATGGGTGTTTTGAATGAAATTAATGGCAAATTCCATGCAATGCTTAAAAATGCAACACACACTGAACATAACACAAACTGTCTCTATAAAATTGACAACACATTCATTCAAAAAAATTTCATATCAACATTACTGCTTAACATGAAAGGACGCTGAAATCCAATGCAGATCATAAGAGTTTTAATTTTCAAATTACATATTTACAGTAGTATCAGACAATTTAACACTTTTTCTTCTTTTTGATGTGTAATTCTTGGGTGTTTGTTTAGTTGTTTTATGTTTTGTTTAGGATATATTTACTCTCGTTAAAGAGGGATAATCACATTTTAGCAAGACCTCACTTTAGGAGAAGTGTTCCCAACCTGTTGTAAACAATGCAACAATTATTAGTATATATGAATCTTGATATATTATAGTTGTCATTTTAATTCCTGGGAATTCTGACAGAAATGCAAGTACAATGTAAATTTAAGAAATAAATTTCATTTTTGAAAATAAATGAGAATAAAACGCAACACTTTATATCGGCATACTTTTCATAAAGCGCTTATGTGGGGTTATCGGCCTAATGTCTTATATTCAATATGACTTGGCATATAAAAAATAATTTTTAAAAAATGGTGATTATAATTGAACCGCATTTTAACTGTCTAAAATAACTTAATGATTAAAATTCCTATCAATACCTCTCCAAAATCATATGACAATCAGTACAGAAGCTAGTGTCTCTTTCTTGTCACTCTAACGAAGAACACCATCATGATCATACTCCCGCCAGCTTTCATTAAGCACTTCCGGTGTAGATATATATTGGGTACAAGTTAACTCGGCACCTGGTAAATTCGGCAAAACAAAAGTGAATTCGGCATTTCGGTAACTCGGCAAAGTCTGGTCAACTTTGCACTTTTTTTTTCCGACTTGGCACCTGTTTTGACAGGTGAGTGTTTTGTTGATATATATATATATATATATATATATATATATATATATATATATATTCGTATGTGACCTTTTTTTTTCTTCTTATAAACATTGTTGATCAATAAAAAGTAAAATGATTATAAATTTGGAATGATCTATCCATAGGCGTCGAAACCGGGGAAGGGGG